>JAVFBX010056798.1:0-17144 GCA_034783855.1 Mopalia kennerleyi | reverse complement strand
ACCCCCCCCCCTGCCCCCTTAAATAGCCCCCTAAATACACCTCCCCCTGCCCCGCCCCCTTAAATAGCCCCCCTAAATACCCCTCCCCCCTTAGTATACATCGTGGATTGGGATTGGCAGTCTACTGTGTCCATATGTTCTCTGTCATATCAAATATCAGACAGAAAGCCTATTATATCTAGTTTATGTTTTTGCGCTGTATCAAATAAAATATATCTTTCCAATAAATCTACCCCAAAGCCTATGTATGTTATTCTGATATGGTTGTCTATGTCAGAGTTAATCTGTGTTTTAGAAAGCAACTAATCCTTGATGTATGTCCAAGATAAAACTAGGATGAGCTCATTCTGGTTCTACATCAATTGTTAGGTCCGGTAAATTCTCTAAAAACAAAAAAATAAAATCATTTGAAAACCCATGAATAATAATTGGACATTGCAGAAATATATTGTCTTGGTGGATTACAATTAATGATGCCCTGGTGCTTACAGTGGTATGGGGCAACAGGAAGCTGATCAGTTTGTGATCTCTGACTTTGTAATGTGTCCAGTGACTGTCCTGTCAATCGTGGGGTTGTTTTTGAGATTTCCACCCGCTCTTCCACTGAAATTAGGCAAGGAACAGTATGAAGTGGACAGTTCGTCGTTAGTATGCAATTGCATGTACAAGTGAAATACCAATGAGTATGGGGTTAAACCCTAATCAAACAAGCATTATGATAATGTTCATTGCAAAATGATTACTTTATTTAGCTGGCCTTCTTGAAGATCTATACTCACTGACTGAGCGTTTCAGCTTTGTGCTTTAAAGTAATTCGTCTCTCTTCATTTATTCAAAATATATAGATGGTCTATACCCTCAAAGAACAAAGCTAATATTTAGGGAGTTTACCTTGCCTAAAGACAAGACTCCAAATCCAGATATAAAAACCCAAACTATCATTACTGAAGGGTGAATAATTGACCAGGGGTAGACTTGGTGCTGCCAGTGTCAAAGATAAAACACCCCATTCACTCTCAACAAGATAAAACAAAATACACATGCTATCCAGTTGGTGGACATCAGATTTGCTGTTAATCCTTAAAGTGGAGTTAAACCCAACAAAGTGCTTCAGAGTATATAAAGCATACAAAGCCGGTTTATCCTTAAAGTGGAATTAAACCCAACGAGGTACTTCAGAGAATATAAAGCATACAGTGCCACTGGTGCAGAGAGTGTAGACATTTTTGTATTTCCTGTTACAGCCATATTAAAAGTGTGATGCATCATGGTATGGTGGACTTTTAATCCAATATTAATTGTAGTTCTATAGAAAAATTAAGCCAATTTCCATTAACATCATAACAAAAATATCATTAGATTTAATTTACAGAAAAACAGGTATGTGGAATAATTTGTGGGAAAATTTATTTATATGGGAATAAAAAATCCTATTGAAATTGATAAATAACAATTATTATGTCATCAAAACACCATTAAATCATTTCTTTAATTCCGCTAAAGCTAGGAAATGACAAATTTCAAGATGTTGAGAATAGCGTGTCTGAACCCAGCATTATTTGGCCTATCTGTTCAAGTTCACGTCATTTTAAGTTTTAATTTCAATTTAAGTAGACTGCTTCCTGATTATATGCTGTGGTATTTTGATGGTATATTTACTGCTGTATATTTGGCTATCACCTGACTGATTGTTGTGGGTTAGGTTCTCCAGTCTTAATAAGCAGGTGTTTGGAGGGAGTTTCCCCTTGACCTGGTGCTCTTAGAGCTAGGAGGACACAGGTAACTGATCAGTTTCTGAAGTCTTTGTATTGCGTTGTGTGATTATCCTGTCTTTTCATCGTTTGATGTCAGTGACGCCATCAGCATTTTTCTTCATCTATTGGACTGGCAGAGTACCGTTGAATGAATAATGAATAGCCTTAAGTACGGCATGATGTACCTTGAAAACAAACCACATACATCAGTTTGTTACATCAAACAAACTGATGTATTAGCGTTTGTCATTGGGATGTATTACTGACCACCCTTAGATGTATGGGTGAGTCACACGATGTGGCTTTGGCAATCGCAGGGGTGTTTTTTAGGAGGTTTCCTCTCGGTTTTCCACCGTAATTAGGCAGGGAACAGTTTGAAGTGGACAATCCGTCGTCATATAAGTGAAATACCCTTTAGTACGACGTTAAACCCCAATCAAACTAACATAATGAAAACAAACCAGTATTACTCACCAGATTAATAAAAATATTGTTAAGATCATAAAAATTTAAAAGAAGTGGGGCAAAAGTGAAAATACAACGAAAACTTAATATTAAAATATACACTTTTATGAGCTTTGTCTACAAGTTTCAACAGTTAATGTCGTAAATGAACTAAGCTACAATGACTTACACAACTTAACCTCTCTGGCTAAGCCATGGGGAGTATCTACTGATCTAGTCTATCCTTAAATATTGAAGAATATTAAATTTCCAGCATTTTATAATTTTCACATTTGTTTAGTATGGCTATTGGAGTTTCTGACTGTTATATTACTGAAATTCCCTTGAGCACTTGGTGATATTTATTTTTTTAATTTATGTTAATAATATTTCTTTTTTATATATAAATGAAATCAAAATGTTGATGTGATTTATTTTTGTAATTTATTACCGCTGGCTGCTCATTCTTGTAAAATGACTTCATTTTAGACTCTGAATGATTATTCCAACTCTAAGTGAATCTGTTCCGTTGTATTCCCGGCCCTCTGGCTAAGAACAGTTTAACATTAACTGAAGTATATTTATGCTGTTAGCCATGGAGGAACATTAATTTTCCAACAGAGCATTTGTATATAAAACACTTCACATTGAGATTATGTTGTTGCTGACTCTTACTTACAGCTGTCATATGAGTGAAATACCCTTAAGTACAGTATTAAACACTAATGAATGAATGAATCAATCATTACTTAGCGGCATTCTGGCTAAGGGCAGTTTGTTTGAAGAGTAGCGATGCTGTTTTTACTTAGCACCGGAGGAAGATTAACTTTCCAACATTATGAAAACGCTTCACTTCTTGGTTGTTCTAGTGTCAATTATTTTTGGAAGATATCGCCGTGTTATAAGTGAAGTACCATTAAGCATGGCTTAAAACACAAATCAAGTCCTTTCCTAGCGGTGGGCTGCCTGTAGCTGTGTTTTAGTGCTTAGCGTGTCGACCTTCTTATCCTCCTTCAATGTCTCACGAGTCCGTCTGTTGACCATCAGGCACATGAGTGAGTTTCAAGATCAGGCTCTGGCAATTACAAGGGTGGCTTTTGCCAGTTTTATCTGGGTTTCCCATCGTATTTAAACAAGGAACAGTGTGAAATGGACACTGTTTTATAATATAGGTGAAATAGGAACAAGAAATACACTATGCACAGTGCCTTATTGGAAATAGGTGGTGAAACACTGAATATGTCACCCTGTATAAATATGGTGTAAATAAAAAAATACCCTCGAGTATGCGTAAAACAAACAAACAAACAATCATATTTAGGACTCAATCTTTATCAATGGTCAAATGACAGATGTATTAAATTTAATAAATAATAATTTCATATGGTTTATTAAGTTAATCAATCCTGTATTGGCTATTTATGGTAATAATATTTTGATAGATATTGAATTTATGAAATTCTATGCTATTTATTGGAAGCCTCAATGCCATTATGCCCTTATAAAGGAAGAATTTATCATAGGTTGAACTTTTCATTATCATTAAATAAATGTACTATTACTTTGATGAAAAATGGGTGTAAATAAATTAAATTGTGATTTGATTGGAAAATGTCACATCTAAGAGCTTTGACAATTAACCGGTCAAAAGAAAAATGATGTTGTGGTAAAAATGAGAATAAAAAATGTTACATAGTGATAAAATTGATGGAAGGACAGGAGAGGTGTTTGACATAAGAAACAACAATAGAAAAACATATCAATAATGAATGGAGCCATTGAGAGATAAAAAGAAACTAATTAGCCTGATTGCTGCGTCCCCCTGGTGATAACCCATTTATTCAAGGGGAATAATTCATGAGAGCGATATAAAGTAGAAGATGTAATGATTCAAAATTGCCTGAGAAATTAGCTCCACAGAAAATAGTGCACCGCTGAGAGCTTGTGGCATTTACATTTACATTCTAATGCATTGGCTTAGTGTGTATTTTCATCCTTAACCCTGTAAATAAAATGTTATGCCTGTTAAACTTCTGAGAGTAGAAACACTCTGACATACAGAATATGTAGTTTGAAAAATTGAAATCCGACTTAAGGATCATGGGTAATACTGTTTCATTCTAAGCCTAGATGATTGTCATTTTTAGTCAACTGATCAATTTTCAGTAAGATAATGCCTAACATGGACAAAAAATAAGATATGAATTGGAATGTCTGATCATTTTGTTTGTTGAAGATTCTTACAAAGGACTTGTTAGCATGTACTTGATTTCCCATTATTCTTAGCATATACTTGATTTCCCATTATTCTTAGCATGTACTTGATTTCCCATGATTCTTAGCATATACTTGATTTCCCATGATTCTTAGCATATACTTGATTTCCCATGATTCACCAGTCTTTTCTGAAATTTAGATGAACTGAGTGAAGAATCAACAGGTTAGGTTACACGAAACCTTAAAAAAAAGGCTCGCTCATTCTGTGGGTGAATGAGAATTTACATGGATCTAGTTAAAAGATTTCTTATATAATTGGGCTGAACCAAATCTGCTTCATTTAAGGTTAAATTTCAATCATTTCTGATTCTTTTGTAATGGAGAGAGTCTCTCTATAATCCGGTTAAACACAAATCTATTGGTATGATAATGCTTCATCAGCATGAAATAGTTTTCCAGTGTTTATCATTAAGCTGTTTTTGCATGGATCAATATATAAATAAGTCTGTTTGTATTAAACAAAAAATTTAAAAAATTATATTTTTTGTTTTAGTATTGAATAGTTAATGCAGAAACTTGGAATTATAATTTTCCCAAAGAGTAAAACTATTTTTGGTTGATACAGTGGCTTATCACTCTTGGGGTCAATCGTTCAGTCAATCAATCAATCCATTGATCAATCAGTCTCACATTGAATGATAGACGGACCTTCTGTTAATTTTTGATTTATTACTAAAGAGGAGATTGACCTGATAGCTACATGACCTGTACATGTATTAACTGTTCTGAACAACTAACCTCCATTATCAAGATTAGCAGGACTGGATAAATCAATAGTATACAGAGCAATGGTTGTTAGTGTTAGTCAGTCAGCACACTATTATAAATGGGGTCATTTGTCTCAATTCTAGGAGTTCATGGCCCACTATTCCAAAATGATGGCTTTCAATTATTGTTGGAATACACTGCCATGATATTAGTGAAATGCCCTTAAGCAGGGCATAAAACACCGAGCAATCAATCAATCAATCAAAATGATGAAGCTTCCTGTAAATTGCCGCAGCTCTCAGAGCTAATGTTTCTTTACGGTTTTCCATCATCTTTAAGCAAGGAACAGTATGAAATGGTACATCTTTAGTGCAATGTTTACAAACCTCAATCAAACAGCCAATCCTTTGATTTTGTTTATAAGCCCCCATTCAAAGTGAAAACAGCCAATCCTTTGATTTTGTTTATAAGCCCCCATTCAAAGTGAAAACAGCCAATCATTTTGATTTGTTTACAAGCCCCCATTCAAAGTGAAAACAGCCAATCCTTTGATTTTGTTTATAAGCCCCCATTCAATTCAAAAACAGCCAATCATTTTGATTTGTTTACAAGCCCCCATTCAAAGCAAAAACAGCCAATCCTTTGATTTTGTTTATAAGCCCCCATTCAAAGCAAAAACAGCCAATCCTTTGATTTTGTTTATAAGCCCCCATTCAAAGCAAAAAACAGCTAATCGTTTTGATTTGTTTACAAGCCCCCATTCAAAGAAAAAAACAGCTAATCGTTTTGATTTGTTTACAAGCCCCCATTCAAAGCAAAAAACAGCTAATCGTTTTGATTTGTTTACAAGCCCCCATTTAAAGCAAAAAACAGCTAATCGTTTGGTTTGTTTACAAGCCCCCATAGTCCCATACAAAGGTGCACCATTGGCTTTATTATCAATTTTTCTAGGTAAAACACCACATGACATTAAAGATAACACATTGGCTTACTGCCTGTACACGACAAGCAAGGCAAGACTGTGAGAGAAAGGCCAATTGTGCACCTAACTCCATACAAAGCAAAAACAGCCAAGGAATGCATAGTCTGTAGTCACAGGACAGTCAGTAATATTAGTGTATCTCGATGAGAAGGAGACATAAATATCAAAATATGTTTTTAAATACAGTAGAATTAATGGTCATAGAAATCTGACTCATGCTGCCCGTAGAGATAATATTTGGATTTACAAATAGTGGACGATGATCAAAATAGATTTAACTTTAAAACATTTGTAACAGGTTGGACAATTATGCTTATTCCTGTATCTGCTCACTGCTTTGAGTGCACATTGCTGGCTATTAGCAACAGGCTAAAATCCATGGCATCATATGTCCTCTGGGAGTGACTAGTTATGGACCTCCGACACTTAGTTTCTTGGAGTAGCATGACAAATGAGACAGGTAGATGTATAAATAATGTTTTGTTATGTTTTGTTATTTTCAGCCTGTCTTTAACCGAACGGTGACGTTAAAAGAAGACCCTGGAAAGAAATAATACAGATGGAGGGGGGATCATATTTACAGCATCATTCAGCTGAAGAAACATCATCTGCAAAATACAGACAAACTGAAAAATTAAATGAATGAAACTCTGTACTTGTTGAATATAACCAACATTTAAAAGATCTCTGACAAGAAATTTTGAAGATTATTAATTTTCGAAACATATTTTAAAATCTGTATAGCCTCTGTAAAATTTGCCTGAAACAGACATGCTTAATATACCCGGCTTTTGTTTTATTAATTATAAAAAAAAAATACAAGGACTTAGGTATTCATAAACTATTAAAAAAACTTGTACATGATAGTTTTTCTAGAACATGAAATAATTCATCGAGTTTCATTAATAAACATCCCTGTGCCAGTGTCATTATATTTTGGAAATATTATTCCAAGGATCAGTCACAGCAGCACAGGGACTATCAACTAGCTACACCTGATGAATCATCTTGGGACTGGTGTCTCTATTATATGAGATGATTCATCGCTGATTGACTGATCAACATCCCTGTGCCAGTCTGATTTATTTTTAGAAATAACTGTATTACTATCATCTGTGATCTTAGAAGTGATAAAATAGGGAAATGGTTATTTTTAAGAATTGAAAGTTGTGGAAATAAAATATTGCATATCTGTGTTGATTATCAAAAGTTCAGAAGAACTTTGCAAAATGCTGAAAAACATATGTTGGAAAGTAACCTAAGTGCAATGTTCTACTTTCTGGCAATATTTAAAAGTAGTCTTTATTTGGCAAAAGTACTAAGGACTTGCCAAAGATCAAGCGGTTTCCCTCACGCTTGGTCCGCTTTCATTTGACTGTTACTGGCACCTTCTTTATATAAGTGAAATGACACCAACTGAATGGAAACTGATTTATAGTTATTTAGAATTTACTCTCCGGTGAAGTCTGCACAGAATACATATTTTGGGGTGAAAGCCATAACCAACCAACTCATGGGTTTGTGTCTCTTAGTAGTTTCTTTCCATCTGGAAATATTTATAGTGTTAGGGACAAAACTTTTAAATTTGGACAGATTCATGTTTTGTTTTGCAAGTAGAGACCCATACTGGAATAGAGCCAACAAAGAATTTAGGCACATAATTGCCAGTAGTACATGCAGGCCACACACCAGCCTTCTACAAGGATCTAAAATCTTTCTTCTACAAAGATCTAAAATCTTTCCTCTGCAAAGATCTAAAAATATTTCTTCTACAAAGATCTAAAATCTTTCTTCTACAAAGATCTAAAGTCTTTCTTTTTTACAAAGATCTAGAATCTTTGTAAGGGTTATCCCAAATAACAAAATAATCAAACTACAGTCCTTCTGCTTAAGGTGATGGAACCACATAGAAATTATTTTGCTATTTAGTGTAATAAAATTATATGTTTATTATTTTTTTCTAGTGTGGTCTGGTTCAATTGCTAACAATATTTAATTAACATACACTCAAACCTGTAGTGATCTATTAGGTCCAAGTAATTACTGTTCACAGTTATATAGCTATGTCATTAATCATCAGATTGTTTTTCTTCATATTATGTTTATAGTTTTCAGTAAATTTATGTCAGAAAAGAATTTTGCTTTTTTGTATATAGTTCTTTATTAATGTTTAACAACTTTGTAGGACTTAGTTTGTAACCTTTTCAATAGCTTATTATGAAAGATAACTGCATTTCCACAGTGTTTTCGATCTAGAATTTGATTTCCAATATACCTTCTGTAACTTTCTTTTAAAAAAACATCTAGGGTCAATTCCACATATTGTATGACCAAAATATATTGGAGGACATCTTTAGGCACTACTTTAACATAACTTAATTTGAATGTACAGCCATTTTTTTCTACTTTGGATGTATGACATTTAAATATTGTGAAAATGTTTAATATCAAATTTAAATCAAATTTTTACTGGTATTTAGTACCTTATGTAACCTTTCATTAACTGATAAAGGAAGCCATCTGGACTATTTATTTGTGAAACTAGACCAGTTATCACTTGTATGCTTCATTTACATATAACAATTGTCCGTCATTCAATATTCCCAACTATAAAATACCATAGACACCTGGATTTAATTATAATATTATGCATTCAATGACCATATCTATTTTCAGCTGTGCTATTTCGCAATAAGATATATTTAAAGATGTGTGGAATGATATACATATATTTCTATATATGCAGATAAATAATTGCATTCCTCCAAAGAGATTCGACTGGTATCCTTTTGGTTACCGGGATGTCTTTCCGAGTTTCGGGTTTTCCACCGTTTTTAAGTCAGGAACCGTGTGAAATGGACAATCAATCACCAAACAATGGGAAACGCCCTTCAGCACTACGTTAAACCCTCAACAAACCAGCAATTCCTGGTAAACCGATGTTTAGCATAGTGACATAATATTATGTTAAAAAAAAATCTACCCCTTTATTTGAATGTATCATCCTAGAGTCTGTGAAAAACTGTTAATATATATGTTCAAGAACTGTGAACTTCAGTTTGTTATGATCCATTAAAAAAATGTTGGTGCTTGGAAATAAACTACTTCTGTTAAATGTCTCTCGGTTGTTATATTTTGTCATACTTGTAGCAAGGTACCAGTCTGCCACTCAGCAAGTTACATGCTGGCCATTCATACTTTGAGTACATTTCATTAATGTTATAAATTTAATAAACTTTTGACGAGAATGGTATCTAGCGGAGTCACAGACAAGTACTGTGTTGAGTCACACACTGCTATCTTGCGGAGTCACACACTGCTATTTTGTTGAGTCACACACTGCTATTTTGTTGAGTCACAAGCTGCAATCTTGCTGCGTCACACACTATCTTGTGGAGTCACACACTGCTATCTTGTTGAGTCACACACTGCTGTCTTGTTGAGTCACACACTATCTTGTGGAGTCACACACTGCTATCTTATTGAGTCACACACTATCTTGTGGAGTCACACACTGCTATCTTGTTGAGTCACACTACTTACTATCTTGCTGCATCACAGACAGGTACCTTGTTGAGTCACACACTGTTGTCTTGTTGAGTCACACACTGCTATTATAATCTTGCTGCGTCACACACTGTTTACTTGTTGAGGCAAACACTGCTATCTTGCTTAATCACAGAATGGTATCTTGTTGCGTCACAGACTGCTATCTTGCTGCGTCACAGACTGCTATCTTGTTGAGTCACAGACGGCTAGCTTGTCGAGTCACAGACTAGTACCTTGCTGTGTCACAGACAGATATATCTTGCTGAGCCTGGTATCTTGCTCCAAGTGTTTGTATCAGTTTGTGCCCTTACCTTCCTTTCTGGCCGTATAGCATTATAAACTCATGACAGCCGGCCATATTGAGAAATCTGCTTACATTTTGTATAATATAATTAAAATGTCAATCCACACATATCCCAGTTGACAGAAAATGTGATTTGCACAAATACTTGAGGGAGCTTCCTGTTGCCCAGGAGCTATTAGGGGCAATACGAAGCCGATATATGTCCCTTGATTGTCCTGTATTTGTCCTACCCTGTCTGTGTTGCCCGTGGCGTCGAGGGTGGTTTCATTCATCCATTGGGCTGACACGCCGCCAAGTGCTTGAAATAACCTGAAGCACGGCGTTAAACACCAATGAAACCAATCGTGAGGTCTTTAGCTAATTATGATTGATGAGTAAATGCAGGTGTAGAAATAAACCATTCCTGGTAAAATTCCAAAGAGTTTGCTCAATCCTCCGCGATAAATCCTTCTTTTAATCTTTATCGCGATATTGAGTGAATGGCTAAAAATACAAGAATTAAATTGAAAAATAAAACAACCTAGTAGTTAGATGGTAACATTTTACGTGATCGTTTAACCTGGGACTAATATGTAGGATATATTAGTCCCAGGTGTACCACACATTGACAGCAATGTAACACCAGGGATTACAATATACATATATACTGTAATCCCATGCAGGTAACACCTTGTAACGAGATAGGAAGCGTTTCAGACCCAATAACCTTGCATTCCAGTTGAACGAATAAAGCCAAATGATAGGAACATAAATAAAGAAGTAAAGGTGCATTTTCAAGGTGCGATTTGAGTTACGACCTCAGGGGATTCACCTTATTTTCAGCATTTGGGTTGTTGGATTAAAAAGGTGCCAAATCGTCTACCTATCAAAACGCAAAAGATTAAGGGAATCCTCCAAAATCGCTATTCGCAGACGCAACCTGTCTGGTCTATATAGTGGGTAAATTTAATATGCATAAACATCGGAAATACATAAATTTTCCATATTCTGATATGACAGTCCAGTCCTACTGTGTTTTTGGAAGAGTGCATCTACTAGGCTTATATTAGGTTTGTCCAATGAATGTAATTGGTAATGACGTTTACAGTATTTTTTTCAGGAGAACTACTAGCTATGGATATTACACAGCCTCTCCCTGCTCTCGTTTAAATAGTCTGGAGTAGTCCATACTGAGCTAGATAACTACAGGGCATTTCACTCACAATCTGTTAATCTTGGTGAAGCCTAAAGGGCTCAAAACGTTTATTATTATGTTCAAGTGTTTATTCTTCAGTTGTTATGTTTAATAAAACGTTAAGATGTTAAATTGCATGTTTATTCTGCGTGGTTTCGTGTTCAGATCGTCTGTATAAACATAACGTTTAATCCGGTAACTATATTTGGTCTATATGTCAGGCTAAACGTTATGTCGCGCAAGTTATGATCATGTGACAACCATCGTCCGTGTCGTCTGCCAAGCAAAGGGAACTCATATAGATGGATGAGGACGGCAAGGTGAGTACTACGGCAAGGTGAGTGCTAAAGTAGTCCTGCTCAAAGTTATTTCCAGTTAATTTACAAACTAGTATCTGTCGATTTTGAAGAGTGGACGTTCGACAACAGCAACGTGCAACTGTATATAGTAGGCCTATAATTCATTCAAAACTAACAATCATTTTAAATACGGCACGACAACAACAACTTAGTGTATTTCAAAGACAACCAGCTTCGGCTACTTTAAGTAGGCCTTGCATATTAATATGTTAGTAATTTATGCAATGAATGAAATATACTATTCATATTTATTACAGGTCATCTCTTCAATGAAATACACAGCAACCTATACTGTGGGCAAATTTAAAACTCGTTAATATACAACCCAGGCTGGAGTAACCCTGCGGTAACTATATTTTTATACAGTTTTTAGTTTATATTAATATGGTTGATTTTATAGCAATAACACAGAAATATGCAAATCAGCAAATATTGGGATTATATTATATACTTACAACCAGATTTTTTAATTCCTGTTGCTTTCTACAGAAACATGCTGAAATAATAATTATTTGAAATTCTTAATCTTAATTATGTTTTTCTTTCACATATAAATATAACAGTAATTGGACCTGTTGGTATAATTATACGGCCATTGTTATTGCAGGACGATATGCTCAGGATAAAAGTGCGCAGCACTCGATGCATAAACCAAGTAATGCTCTTGACAGAAGTTGATGGTGGGCGAAGTGCGTCTTAAGTCGACACTATATGACGTGAGTGTTTAAAAATGACTAGACGATCAAAAGAGTGAGGATTAGACGGGATGTTCATGATAGATAAATCTACACTGAGCGCGAATTTACTACATGGAAATTGGAATTGGACAATGTTATTCTCCATCAGGAAATTATCAGTCTGGTAACCCTCCCCATTTCTATGAGCATACAATTGGCGTTTCCATGAAGGGTGATAATTAATTAAAGTTGAGGAACTCACTTTTTTGCATGAACTTAAGTTAAGTGATACCGATGCTATCAAAACAATTACAAGGAAATTATGATTTATTTATCTTGGAGTATTAACAAAAATAGGTCCGCTTAATTAAATTGTTAAACAACGAGAGTATTCCCGCACTTCCACGCTGAGATAATCTAATGATTAAAAAAATGTGTTGATAACTAAAATTGTGCCTTAACTCAATTTGGACCAGAGATTATTTTAAGAATACTAATAAAAAGATTTATTTTCTTCAGCTAAATCAGATTTTATTGCTTTACTTATTTCTTTTCATTGGACTTTTAGACTTCTATAGCTATAACGAAAAATAGCCAAAGGTGTATATTTGAAACATGTTCCACATGTACATTCTAAACAAGTACTCTTTTTGGCATTTGAAGCAGAGACAGTGCAGTTCATTTTTAATCAAATGTAGTCATTCTTCCTAGAATTATTGGTTATTTATTTATCTTGGTTATGGTTTAATTGTCCCAATTCATTTAAATGATTTGACTTTTTTGGCCCCAATGATTGTTTAACTTACCTAAACGTTACGTTTAGATATTGGCTATAAACACATTATTGTGTGAAAAAAAAGTTGTAACAGTTTCGCGTTTATTATTGCGATTGGATTTTAATTCTTCATCGAGAAAAACATTAAAACCTATCCTGCTGTCTCTATTCTCATATACATTAAATAAAATAATTAAAAAAAAAAAAAAAAAAATAAGTTCATCGGTCTTGTTCCGAAAAAAAAAATATGTGAATCTAACGTTTTTGTTTGTATTGGACGTTGCCTTGCACATAGCGATTATTGGTACTAGTTAATTCATGTTTTGTCTGTTTTTGTGAGCAAAAAGTTTTCTTCTCGGGAGTAAAATGTGGAAATCTATCTGTGGCATACCATACTCGGCCGAATGCACTAAAATTCCCCTTCTAATATATTACATTCGTTGCATTACTGGAATAACTCTTTAACTGTAATCTCTGCAGAGACCATGGTAAATTGATATCTTCGCAATATTTAGTGCCGGAAATGTAACATGGTGTATAAGTTTTTTTTGCAGAAAAAGAAATTTAAAACAAAATTAAAGAGCCTTGCTGATGAATTTAACCTGTTTGCCAAAATAAATTTAAAAAATCAGACCATTTAATCTAAACCCAGTATCTTTATAATAAAATTAAGTCATTAATTTCTTAATACTATTTCTACTTCTATATATAACCAAGAACAACTGCTAACAGAGATTACCATTTAGCGATTCCATTTCAGTCTGCCGCTGACACTAATGAGCCGTGTCATGTTTTCAAGGAAATTTAATTATTCCGTCAGAGAAGTTTAGTTTTTAGGAAATTAAAAACTTACCAGAGCAGATTTGCAGCTCATTTCGGACCAAACTAAAGTTATGTTTATTATTTTGCAATATAAATGTCTGTATTTTATAATGAAGCAAACATGTTTATAATTAAAACAACTTTCTACTCAAGTAGATTATTGACACTTATTAAATCTGTGTCATAGTTCAGAGAGTGGCCATGTACTCACATTTCCGGCAAAAAAACATATATTGAAACATAAATGTTCCAAAAAGCTCCCAAGAGGAGCATTTGATAAATGCTTTTGGCTAAAGAATGGTTTCCCTGGCAATGAACCTCACGTGTTGTGCAGAATAAGGTCGCGTGTCGCAATACTTTATACAAATAATTATTATACCGATAATGGATAATAAGGTGAAACTTATTATACCGATAATGGATAATAAGGTGAAACTTATTATACCGATAATGGATAATACGCTGAAATTTGTTTCACATAAGTTTATATACTGGTGAATTGTGCCAGCGGATCGCGATATATTTTCAAGAATATCGCGGTTGCGCAATCTTTATTTTTAAAAAAAGGAGGCCGAGTGATTTTTTTCAGACAGTTCTCGAAGAAACATTATGTCCATGAGATCTTTGTACCAGATTGCTAACGATTTTCTCTATGATCTCCAAAGCTTGTTCTTTATTCATTCACATTTTAACTCCTCCGACCAACAACGGTGACTAACGTGGTCAGGTTGAAGACACGATCTTTGATAAGAAACTATTCCGATACAGTACCAAATCAAACCGACCTTGTATAATCTTTTTACGTGCACACGTTTTGTGCATATGATAAGGTCGCGTGTCGCCATCCTTTATACAAATGCATGGATAATAAGCTGAAATTAGTTTCACATAAGTTTATATACTGGGGAATTGTGCCAACGGATCCCGATGTATTTTAAAAAATATCGCCATGTAGCGCAATCTTAATTTTTAAAAAAGAGGCAGTGTGGATTTTTTGCAGACATTTCATGAAGGAACATGATGGCATGCATGTGATCATTTTACCAGACTGCTAACGATTTTATATATGAGCTCTTAAGCTTGTAACTTATTCATTCATATTTTGACTCCTCAATTCCGACCGACAACTGTACCAGACAACACAATGTGGTCAGTTTGGAGACGATTATTTGGTTTAGAAACTACTTCAAAATAGTCCGATATAGTACGATGTATATATCAAATCAAACCGACCCTGCGTAATCTTGGTACTGGTTGGTCAGTATGTATAGGCTTTACTGTGTTTGTTCGTTTGATTTGGGGTTTTACGCCGTTAACTTAGAGTGTTATTTGATATTATGGGTTTATGAAAACATGAAAATCCTGTTCAAACCTACCATATTTTGTATGGTCAAGTAGGCTTTGACTATATGTATTTTGCTGTATGGTGGGTGACGGTTTATGATTGGAAAACATATCGACACCGACCGGATAATCTGGTCAAGTGGACTGTGGGTTAACAGGTTTTGCCATATATGTTGTGGGTTTATAAATTTAGTATTCCAAACATATTATCCGGTTCAGTGATTGGTCATTACACTAACGGTTATTGTACGTTGCCGATTTATGATTATAACATTCTGCCCCCTGTCCAACGCGACCGAAGCTTGAACATTTTGTGAACGCCCACAGCGCTAGTGTAACACAATATTTTCGATCCCTATATAATATAGGCTACTAGTATATATAATCGATAACTTCCCCTACGGACTATTTACGACGAATAGACGCTGGTGTATTTGATTAATCTCATAAGGCCTTTATTTGGGAAAAACTTCAAACATTCCCAAATGTGTTAAAAGCAAATGACATAACACAGAATCCAATGTTACGATAATGAAAGTAAACAGTTTTGCATTCTATCAATAGGATACCGCCATTTCATCAAAGGCTGATTTAAATGTAGAGCTTAGAGAACGTGGATTGTTGTATAATGGACGAACACAAAGCTAGTTTAGATTCGGTTAATCGATGCAAAAGTTCAAAGAGATGCTAAAATTCCAATCAATAAAACAATCAATTTTATTTATATCTCACCCAAATGCGTGAGTCGAGACAAGAATCAAACCTTTTGGACACCTGTGTCAGTTTTCGGCTTGTCATGATTCGCCTGTGTAGACCCTTTGATTAAAACCGTCGCTGTCTTACCTCAATGACTCTTGTATAGACTCTTTGCGCTGAAGTTAGAAGGTACTTGATGGTTACAAAATTTTGCAGTCTCGGTGGAAAAGCTAGATGGTATACTTGATGGTTGCAAAATGGCCTGTAGAGCGGGTGGCCCATAGACGACATTATAGCATTTTTATTTCTTGATTTTTATACGCCCGTCATTTGACGGGACGTATTATGTTATAGGGTTGTCCGTCCGTCCGCCCGCCCGTCCGTCCGTCAACCTTTTGGTTTCCGCACGTTAACTTGAAAACTGCTTATTGAATTCCAATCAAATTTAGTGTGTGTGTTCCATGTCGCTTGGGATTGATTTTGGCATATGTCGGACAACAGGTGGCTCCACCTGGTGGCAAAGTCTAACTTTTATTTCTGTATGTTGATTTGAAAAGTTCTTGTTGAATTTGAATCAAACTTAGTATGATTGTTCCATGTGACAAGACATCAGTTGGGATTGATTTTGGTCTGTGTCGAACTACAGGTGGCGCCACCTGGTGGCAAACTCTAAATCTCGTTTCTGTATGTTGATTTGAAAACTTCTTGTGGAATTTGAATCAAGTTAGTATGATTGTTTCATGTGACAAGACATCAGGTGGGATTGATTTTGGTGTGTATCGAACTACAGGTGGCGTCACCTGGTGGCAAAGTCCAAATGTCGTTTATGTTTGTTAATTTCAAAACTTCTTGTTGAATTCAAATCAAACTTTATATGATTGTTCCATGTGACAAGAAGTCGCTTCGGATTCGTTTTGGTGTATGTCAGACCACAGGTGGTCTAACTTTGGTTACTATGAGTGTTTCTTTTGACAGGACAGTTAGGATATTCCACGTGTCAAGATGTTGTGTATGATTTTGTTTGATCTAACTTGTAATCCCTTGTCAACTTTTTGATTCCGGACATTAGCTTGAAACCTTCCTATGGAATTCAAATCAAACTTTTGTATGAGTGTTCCATTTGACAAGACAGAGTTGCGATATTCCACGTGTCAAGTTGTCATGTAGGATTTTGTTTGGTGTATTCTTGTCTAGACATGCTGTCACCTATGGCAAGCCGTTTTATCACTTCTACCTTTATTCTACATATGTTGAATTCTTTTCCACATATGTGAAATTC
>JAVFBX010056690.1:0-10188 GCA_034783855.1 Mopalia kennerleyi | reverse complement strand
AATATTTGCGACAAGTCATACATGAAAAAGAATCAGAGTTTTGTTTAAATGAGATTTTAACCGGGTTACAGGCTTGTTTGATGTGGGATTTTTAAATACAAATCCGCTGAGTACTTTGGTTGATTTCCACGCATGCGCACAAAATCATCTGTCGAACATTACACGTTTTCGTGTAATATTATTGCTTCCTTTCACCTCCGAGATAACTGTACCAGTGCGGAAAGGATGTTCCGACATGACAGCCGAGTTGACCCAGGTAATCCCTCGAACGGAAATGGGGACGCCTGGGCTGACTCGGGGAAGCCCGAGTGACTCATGTGAGCGCAACCGAGTACAATCACTGGGCTAATGCGTGACCATTTTAACCAGGATTTAGGCAATAATTTCGGCGACTAACTCATGGATGAATAATCACCAGATTTTGGTCCATCTTTTTGTGGAAAAGTGGTTTCAATGTTACTAAATAGACAAAGCAATTCCCTTTAGTTTCAAAACTAGCGAATTTGTAATAATCTATCAAGTGCTACCCTAGCTCAGTGTATAGGGCATATTCCTTCGTTTCGGTTATAGGTCCGATCTATCTCAAACCGTGGTGGGGGTCGAAAATTGATCTGTCGCTATCGCCGGCCTCTCGAAACTTACATCTGTTTTTCTCTGATTTTTATTTTATGGGCCACATGGACACACTAATCTAACTCCTACTTCCATTCCTGACGTTCAACTCACGTTTTATTTGAATTTCTCACCCGAGTTGACAAGTGTAAGTGTCTCCATTTGCAAAGATAATATTGAAACCACCAGTGCACCTAGTTAAAAGTCGTTGTGTTTAGTGTATCTAAACACAAATCAGAGAAAAATCAGACATATGCTTTGAGAGGCCGGCGATAGCGGCGGATCAATCAATGTCCAACCTCCGAGACGGGTTGAAATAGGTGGGACGTAGGACTAAGACGAAGGATTTAGCCCTTTAAGCGTTAGCGTTAACAGTTGTAGTTTCTGGGCGGAATTCCATAATGTAGGATTAAGTGTTAAACATTCTAGAGACCTATAGTTTATAAAAGTTATAAGTTGTGTATTTATATGAATTTGTAGTTGATTGATTAACTGTTATTTTTAACATCTCTTTAAATGCAATAATTTTCTTGTGGCTTAAATGGGCCTATTGTTTCCATGGCTAATGTAGCTGGACAACAAAGTCTTACAAGCTAGACAGCTTTTCACGATAAGCAACTGTGAAAATAGTCCGGCTGTCTACAGTGCGTCGAGAGTCGTCTCCCCTGTTCTAGGGTTTTCAACATCGCGCGTATAAGTCCGAGTGTCTCTGTCTAGCGTGCTAGCTAGCTCAGGGACAAAGCTCTGTTGAGTATGAAGATTCGCTATGGATCTCTTAGCTGGCATCAACAGGGCAATGCCCTACAGGCTACTTTTGACACTTTTACCTAATGAGACACACATGCTGTGTGCAAAATATTAATAGCTCTGTAAAATTTACACCGGGGCCATAACAGCGAAATCAAGGCAAAAAAATACTTTCGTTGAGCCATTTGTCTCGACTACTTAGATAGGTCACACGTCAACTCTCTGCCACAACAGAAATAGGTAGTACAAACACAGACGGAAATGCACTAACAAGTTCACGGCTGGTGTGATAGTCGTATAGCTGCACCTTTCGCTAGCGTTTCAGTCATCCCTGTTCGGACTCACGTCCATGACATTATGTAGCGACCCAGCAGTAAATAGACAAATACATAGACAAATTATTTAAACTTTTATCAATAATTGCCAATTTGCGTAAGTTTTTCTTATCATGGTGGCCAGTGGAAATGTATTAATGAACAAAGAACTTGTAAGCCTAACCAGACTCCTACAACTTGGTAGGTGCAAATAAAACCAACACCATTCCGTATACATGCTAAGACCCCGTTACATTTTTAATAACATTGACTTTGTGGTGGCATACTTAATAAATAACTAAATAAATGTTAAATGGATAAGAAATTCTGACTTACACAATACGAGCTGTATTCCACAGACCAGAATAAGGTCATATTTCAGCACAGCTTGATTGAGTATAACCATACCAAAGAAGAAGCTAAACAACGGTGGTGTTAAAGTTAGAATCCCAGTTGTGGCTGTGTATCCGAATGCTCTCCTGATTAACGTCTCTAAAAAAGTTAGAGATAGTCCAAGAGTGTCCATTGATGCTACAATTTCCACTGAAATATTCAACATGAATTTGACCAAAATCAGTTTATGTTTAGCATTGTTGCGATTTCAAATATTGGTAAAATGCCTTCATCAATTGAAATAAAAATATTGATTCAAATTTCAATTCAGCTTGTACAAATCGACGAACATACAACCAAGATAAGAATTCAAAATAAAAAAGTCGTTCCAGTTTGCCTCATTCAATATAGCCGTTAAAGAAAACTGTTAACATTTATAGCACCAATCTCCGTCACTTACTCGAAGACGTTTGAGCTGAATATTCCCTAATGAAATTGAACTCTTCGAAAAGTACTGGGTACCGAAGAATATTGCGAAGCTAAGGTTTAAGCCGATATCCACATTTAGTAATAATCACAGCGTAATAATTGGTAATAATTTGGTAATAATTTAACAACAGAAATTATTTCACATGTGTCGCTGTTATTCATAGGACCAGCAATATTGTAAATTTCTGGAAGCAAAACATTTTATTTATTTACATTTGAAAACAACAAATCTATAGATCGATACAACAAAAAGCATTTAAATTCTACTTCATAAATAATAAATAATCACTCGGTATTTTTAAAGGAAGGCATACATATAATTTTGGACAGCAATGCCCCTTTATTTGCATAAAAAATGGTCAGCCACTACGAGGTCAAAATTGTTCATTTTTGTATATTTGTTAAGAACATTCTATTTTTTGTCCTGCATTTTGTGAAAAAGTGCTATAAAAATTCTAATTAGAAGTTATTTAATTTCATGTTTAAAAATTTGGATTCAATTCTTTGCAAAGGTAAAGCTGGGTGGGTTTTGCAAGATTTCTAGTGCTTCATTTCTTGTCGAAATTTAATTTTTATCTCCAGCTACAGCCATGAAGTTCGGCATGCTTATTAGTGACATAATTATACAGCAAAAATATCTCAAGATTTTCTATTTTTCCCAAGTTCTCACTTTATAGCTAATTATTTATTAAAATTGGACTTTCTCTATTAAAAGGTAAAAAAATAAAAAAGTAAGCCAAATCAAAATCAATTGAGATGCCCATTAATAGTTTGTGCAGAGAACTGAATCAAAAAATTTTCAAACTGAAAATTAAATGATTTCAAACTGGATTTTGTAAAAAAAACATTCAGTAAGTTCCGGACACAAAAAATAATCATCTTATGAAAGAATAAAAAAGACAATGTTGACTCTCGAAGGGGTTGTCTATTCTAAAGTAAAGTTTACCTTGGGTTTGTGTAAAATTCATCACTTCCTTTAAGGGTAGAGCATACACGTTGAACGATAGGTCAATGCCAGACAAAACAGCGGCAAAACTACAGAAAACAAAGGCCAGAACGGTTTGGACATTGCAGGAAAACATGGCGTGCATCCAATGACTGTCCCACTTAACAGCAGGTCTTAAAAGAAAAGACGGTGAAATACTAAATAAGTACTATGTATTTAACTTAATTATACCCCATATCTATTTTGTTACACGTAACTGCACACAGAGTATGTTAAGCGTTTTTTTGTATATTACTGCTTCGATGTGCAGATAAAACCATATAATCGCTCTGCGTCGGATCCCTCTGGCTATGACGAGTTCACTCTTTCATTAAGTAGACCTACCGGCGTAATTCTAGTTAATATGAACATCAAATCAATCGTATATCTTTTTGTGAGATAAACATGTCTTATTGTGTGTAAAAAATTTCAAACTTCAGACCCTTTTAAATCTTCGTTCACGATTGGATCGAATTTTTGTTCGCTCAAGTCTCTAGATAAGGCTCAATATATGATGTGAAAGACAACACAAAATACTGAACTCTGCATCTAGGATGCAAAAATCGTTGCTTTTTTGTCAATTTAACCATTTACTTACTTGATTGGAGTTTTGATAACCTTTTCCCACTCTTATAACGGCACTTGCTTAATATATGAAAGAACCAATCCCCGACGTCTCTGGATACCGACAATGACAAAATACAAGCACAATAGTTGGTTTACAGACGAAAATAAGACCATGGTGCAAAAACATGCTATTTGTTTTGTTTGTTTGTTTGTTTGATTTGGGTTTAAGGTCGTACTCAAGGGTATTTCACTTATGACGACGGATTGTCCACTTCATACTGTTCCTTGCCCTATTATGATGGAAAACCGGAAGGAAACCACGTAAAAACCACCCCCGCGATTGCCGGAGCCACACCGTGTGACTCACTCATATGCCCGAGGGTCGACATGCGGACTCGATCCTGTGAACGGTACATTGAAGTAGGCGTTAGAAAGCGCACCCACTAACCACTACGCCACGGCCGCGGTCCAAAACATGCTGTTTAAATTCTCTCCATGATAGTTGAATCACAGAGCACCGGGGTAATTGAATGCCGCACCGTATACATATTTTTGGCTCGCATAGCTCCCCGCAGATAGATCCATTGATCGCATATTTATTTATTTATTTATTGATTTATTAAATTTTCTTTAGACAGGGTAGCCTGTTCAGTGTTTCCATTGTTCTCCCACAGGGCCCTGTATAAAAATATACAGACATAAAATACAAGTAGCAATAAAATCAAATTTACACAAAACTATTTACAATCATTTAAATATAAAGCGGCATTGGTATAGAATTCATTGTAAAATATTTTTTTCACAGAAAACGCTTTGTAAAATATATACTTTGGTGAAATTGGATTTAGAAGAGGTACAGATTATCTCAAGCCAGTGTTTTGGGTGTAATTCTTATAAAACCTCACATGCTATGTTTGTTTTTAAATATAGACTTTTAAAACTTTTAACGTCAGCTTGAGTAAGTTCAATTGACAATAAATTGTATATTGCTGATTTGTTGGTATTTTGTTTTGAGATGTTCAGGACACTCACCCATTAAACACATATGTACAAATGTACAAACATGAAAAGTTTGTCGATTGGCGAGGTTTTGCCATTAAAGTTTTAAAAAAATTTCCCCTTTGTGCCCTCGTTTGTGTTCATTAAGTATGACACGCCGTGCTCTATTTTGTGTTCTTTGTAGGATGAGGTTTTCCACAGTTAGACCATATTATATCGCAATGGTCAAAGTCCTGTAAAATGATGATATTGTATATTGTCAGACCTTTTACATGTTTTAATGTACCGAATGCCATATACTTTGTCTTTTTTAAGATTAAGAGTAAGTTTGTTTGCGCAAAGCCAATTGTAAAGGTTGCCCATTTCAAAATTGAGTATGTTTGATAGTCGATTTTGGTCTTTATGGCAGTCAAATAAAGCTGTGTCGTCTGCGTATAGCCATATTTTACCATTTTAAATGACACTCGGTAAGTCGTTTATGTACATTATGGAAATCAGCGGACTGAATATGGACCCCTGATAGACCCCATATTTGACCACTTGTAAGTGAGACATACAGTTATTTATGAAAGTGGATTACTTCCGGTCTGACATATAATTGGTAAGCCAGTCATGCTCCAATCCCAAAATCCTCAAACTGTTGAGCTTTTTCAGTAGTAAAGTGTGGTCGACCGCGACGAAAAACATGGCGCTTGTCAGAAGTCAGCTAGGGCAGTACTTGTTGAGTTTTTGCGACAAAAACCTGAGTGGCAATTGGTTAGGAGCTTATTTTCGGTTAGGAAAGAATACACTAGTAGTTGCTCGTGAACCGGTCTCTTCACATGGGAACAGGCAAGACCGATATTGGGATGTAATTTCCAATTTCTTTATTGTCACCATCCTTAAAAACTGGCGTTATCTTAGCCTGTTTCCATTCATCAGGGAGGGAAGCAATTTGAAGCCGTCAATTCCGGTAGCTTTAGCTATAGAAAGTAATCGTAATTGTGTATACGTGAAACCATTTTCTATGTCACAAAATCCAAAGTGGATACCAGAATGACTTTCACTAAATTTGTTGATGTTATTGGGTATATTTTCATGAATTTCTAGTAACTTGGACCCAATATCTGTGCTTGTTTGTTTGATTGGGGTTTTACGTCTTACTCGAGGGTATTTCACTTATATGTCGACGGATTGCCCACTTCACACTGTTCCTTGCCTTATTATGGTGGAAAACTGGAAGGAAACCTCATCAAAACCACCCCGGCCATTGCTGGAGTCACATCTTGTGACTCACTCATATGCCCGAGGGTCGACAGGCGGACTCGATCCTGTGAACGGTACATTGAAGTAGGCGTTAGAAAGCGCACTCGCTAACGACTACGTCACGGCCGCGGGCCCCCAATATCTGTGAAAAATGTATTAAATGCATTTGCTACTAAATGGGAGTCTGTCGCCTTGCTTCCATTTACATTTACACAAAAGTTGTCACTGTGTTTAGAAGAGCCAGGCAATAAAGTTTTCAATGTTTTTCACATTTTGTTATGGTCGTGTTTGCTTTCACTTATAAGGTCAGCGTAATAAGTTTTCTTAAGTGTTTGACACAAATTGTTACATTGGTTTCTTAAGTGCCTAGCTCTTTTCCAATCACATTGTTTTCTAGACTTTTGTGCTTTGTGGTACCAAAAGTCTCGCTCACGTGTAAGTGAAATGTAATCGTTATAGTGATCCAGTCAGATTGTTTTCTCTTTACACTTATTGTGACAAAAGGTGCATGTTTATCACATATGGGAACAAATAACAATTTAAACAGCTCCCAAGCTTGATCCGCATTATTGGCCGCCTCTAAAATACCCCACGGAAGAATGCGAGCATCGTCTATTAACGACAACTCGTTAAAATGTCTAAATGATCGCACTGTAATAATTTTTGGGTCATAATTTATTTTACGGACTTTATGAATAAGATAAACAATCTAATGATTACTTACACCACACGGTATCACTTCCCTGGCAGAAACTTTCTCAGGTCTAGATATAAGAATATCAAGTAAAGGGTTGGAAGTCTCCGTTATGCGAGTGGCTTCAGTTATCATATTTCTCAGTTGGAATGTCTCACATAAATAGTTTATTGGACCAGCATATTCGCGCTTAGCGTCCTAGTTAAATCACCGAGCACGATAATCTCGTCGCTAAAGCTGGGTGGAGGGTAGTTGTGTCTGGTTTGGGGCAATAATCAGCGTCAATTGCTGGTGGTCTATGAAATGTGCCAATTAAAAATGGCTTGGTATCGATGAAATTTATTTTTATCCATAAGGATTCAGTATTTTCAGTTTGCAGTTCATTTAACTCCCAACAATAATGATATCTATTAGAGACATAACAGGCCACACCGCCGCCGTGTCTATTTCTATCATTACGGTAAAATGTGTTGCCACTGATTTATGTTTTAACATCACTGACTGTTGAGTCGAACCATGTTTCGGATAGAGTAATAAATATCAACAAGGTAATCCTTGCTTAATTTTTGTGTCATTTAGAAAGTGAAGATTAACATTTACTGCTGAGGGTCGTGGGTTCGATTTCCGGACGGGTTTCAACCTGCACGACTAGAATCTGTTCAAACTAAGAAAGTGTTATCCCAAAATAACGAAAATAAAGATAAGCCTTGGCTAATAACAGTATATCATCGATAAGGCTTCGAATATTTAAGTGTAATCCTTTAGCAGCTCTCAGATGATTACGTGTTTCATTGATCCAGGTGATGTGACTAGAGTTATTGTCATCACGGTTATTTGAAATTGATGTGTTTTCCAATAAATTTGTTTTACCTGAAATAGGGATGTCCTCAAAAAATGAATCTGAGAAAGGAGATAAACTACATCCCCAACATGTAGCATCAGTCAGGATATATGTGTACAGGTGTATGGGCAAGCTAAAGCACTAACAGCTGTATCTTCTTTTGCAGGTGTATAACAGAGTAAGAATCGTTGGTTACAACGCACAGGTTTTTTTACAGGACAATATAACCAACTGGAGTGCGATATTGTGTCCACTTCCTTTCTAATAAATAGCATTGCACATCCACAGATTTTCCCAATGGGAAATCGCCGATTTGTTCTGGCAAAATTCGATAAACAAAAAGACATGAAACTAGAGCTAAAGTTACACTTGCTTGGCCCGCCATAATCCTTATTGCTGCATCGATAGCTGTATTGTTCAAAACACAATCCAAATAATATACGTTCATATGTTACATATTGGCGGCTCCATTTCCAGTAGAAAGGTGTTGTGTCGCATATCGTTTTAAAGCGTCAAATGAGGAGGGGAGAGGACATTGTGTCGAGCTATATTAAATAGTACGCTGGTAAAAAAATAATTATTACGGCTTCCTTAATGTCTGATAATGATTGAAATGATTGGTTTATTATAATGCTTTATGCTATAATCAACCGTTTCACAGCTACGCTGTGGCGGGAACATATTCTTAACGTATACTTTCATTTTTAAATAATTTTAATCAGTATCACCATACACATTATAATAAAATAGGGAAAGACAGTAAACAGAAATTGACAAAAATAGGTTTAACAGACAATTAATTACCGGTATGTCCACAGATTACATGTATCATTTTGAACCTCAAAATTGTACATATTTTGTTTAATGCTAAGTCAATTCTAACTATTTAAAATCTTTAGTTTAAAAGTATAACACACACCAATATGATTAATGAACTTCGTGAAAACAGCACCAGCAATAGTGTCAAACAACTCCTCCATAGAGGTGAAATATATGTGTTCTAGCTTATATATAGGGAGTGACAAAAACACACACTTGGAAAGTTCTTTGATTTCAGCTACAACGCTTTCACTGGTGTTAAATGACAAGGTGTATGTCGTTGAATATTTGGACGGCAATTGTGGGTTAAAAAAGTTGTAATACATTTTTGATTGAGAAATGGACTTGCTGACGGCAGCTTTTTGATCATATGTCTACAGCTGAGACAACAGTGTAACTGTACGGAAATCAAGGCATGTGTGTTTGTTTGGGGGTTTACGCAATTCTTTAGGATATTTCACTCACATGGCGTCTAACCAGGCCAATGTTTAAAGGAAGCCACCCTCGACGAATCAGGCAACAAACAAAGATAGGACAGGACAGATATATTTCGAAGACATCAAACCCAGATCGGCTTCATATTGCTCCTTTGCTCTGAGAGCATAATGGCAACAGTCAGCTCCCTCTAAACCTTCTGGAAATATAGGCAGACACAGAAAAACTCCATGCTGCGACCAAAATGCTGCAGTAACAAAAATATCTGAAGTCAGCCAAATCAGTGTAAAAGGATTAGTTTTTCTAACCATCAATTGTCTCACCCAATTTGTACTTAACATTCCGCGGACATATTTTTGGCTTTTTGTGATCTAGGAGATCAAAAAGATGCCTTGCAATAGTAAAAAAGGAAAGCAGAGAAGTCGAAAATGACATAGGTGTGATGTCTTCCAAACTGATTCCCGCATTTGCTAGATTTGGTATCATGCGCTTCCCGCACGAATGAATTTCATTGGACCGCGAACAAAACAATCTGCAAAGGCTGGATCAAACAACGCAATAAGTGGTGTTACCCAGAAAGGATTTCTGTTCAAGATGTGTTTCGCATTGCATTTCAAGGTATTAGCGGTCCAAATATAGTGTTTAGATCGAGGAAGGGAGTTATAAGACCTATGGCTAAAATTACGGGTTGTGGATAAGTAATTCGGGTCAAATAAGAATGTTTAAATCATAGATAATTTTATACGATGTTTCTGTAATGAATTAGTCTTAAATCCCAATCAGGTGGTTGCTTAAACTATATTCAGTCAAAAAAGAAACTTCACACAAACTTATTACAAGAGATATTATTGTTATTATCATTAGAGGTAAAAGCGTTGTCAAAAACATCATGACACACAGCAACTCCAACGTGCACAAGTATGCAGTTCGTGCGAGCATACATCAAGGATATAGCATGTTTCCTTGTGTTTCTAGTCACGTGACCTTATGAGACACGTGCAATTGAGCCCACGTTAGCACAGTAGAGTGAGATCTCGGGAAAACAAGTTCTTACAGTAAATTATCCGTTGATTTGCAATGCCACGACTGTCAAACATTCAACGTGAAC
>JAVFBX010056579.1:0-17151 GCA_034783855.1 Mopalia kennerleyi | reverse complement strand
TACTGTTGATTGTATGATGATGTATTTATTTATTTGTAAACCGGATACTGTTGATTGTATGATAATGTACTATAAAATGAAGAATCTGTTTAAGCCATGGACATGGGCGCTTTAGTATTGAGGAAAAACAACAACAAAACTGGTAAAAACCAAGTCAGCACGTACCCAGTACTGTAGCCTCTTCATGACACGCTCATAAACATGATTGTCAACAGAGCTGTACAGAGTTTGATAACTAACACAGCTATAATTCAAAAATTATTTTTTCAAGAACATATATTTGGCAATATGAAAGCCAGAAACGAAACCTTACCTCCTTTTTTGTAGGCTTGATTATCAATGGTGGTGAAGGCCAGTATCTCGTCTTTGTTCTGCGTGATGGTTCCACCACCGTGTCCTCGCCGACTCCGCCTACCAGTAGGCGTTGCCAAGGTGATGTGGATAATAGAACCATCTTCAGAGTCTTTAAAAGTTCGCTGACTATCGCCCAAAGATCGACTAATATCCGCCAATTTATCGGACATAAGACAGGTGAGATCGACCTCTGATTCAGACCGTGTAATCAGAGTGTTCACGAGACTGTGGTGGTTCTCCCCGTAGGGTGTCAGGCCCAGCTTTTCACTCATTCTGAAACCAGTCTGTAAAAACAAACCAAGATATTCATTACTAGAATTGCACTTTTAACATTCCTTTTGTTTGTTTTGGTGTTTAAAACTGTGTTTACAGTACAGCCAAGAAATATGTTTACAAAAACCGACATTGAAGCAGAAGACAAACGAGACTAAAACACAGTCGAGGCAAAACTAAACTTGTTTCATCTGTAGAAATGCACAAACATTCACTTAATCTAGCCAATATAATCAGTTCATTTTCTCACTTGCATGAGCCTGGCATTTGTGCTCACTAAACGTGAAGCCATAGTGTCCATACAAAAACAAACCATTCTCTACAATGCAAATTTCGTTTGATGGGCTTATTTAGATCTGCTATTAAGTCAAATTTATTATTTAATATGTAACATTGTTGTATATTATTTACCTGAATATAGAAATGTCCAGAGTCACGGCAGCTGTCCGATTGAAGAAGGGCTACCACAGCCCCCTCCTGTTCAACACACTTACAAAATCACCTACAGACTTACATCTTGATAAATGGGCCTACAATTTTAAAGAAATGAATTAACTTATTACATCAACCTTTCTTTTTTGAACAGTACCAAAGTATAGCGGTGGTTCACAACCCACACTGTATTAATGATAAATAAATTTTGTGTCGTTGACAAACAAGAATTAGTTAAACTGTTTAATTAGAGTTCAACATTGTACTATAGAGAATTTCAATTATATTACAGCATATTGTATACGGTAGTTCATACTTTGCCTAAATTAAACAAGGTGAAAAATGAGGACGAATTTTTTGGTGTTTTTTTTCTTTGGTTTATTTCAGTGGGTTTAAATGTTGTACCAAGGGTACCGGAGTACATTTATAAGATGCCCATGCCGAATATCTTGTTAGCTACATTTTAAACTATATTTTATACACCATATTAATGGTCATAACCTACTCTCGAGATGCCCATAGGTTAGCCTACCCAAAACAATACTCGAGAGAAAGGTTTATTAAGAAACTCGTCTCTGGAAGTTATCTAGAACATAAGATGATTTATCAATTTTAATTGATCTACTGTACATCCCTGTGCCAGAGTGATTGCTTATGATGACAGATTGTAGACTTGTCATTTTGCCTAACTTTAATAATCATTAATGTGATAAGGGAGGTTGACAAGGGACTTGACCCTGTGAGACTGAGTGGTACATTGAGGGAAGGTCAGTAACCGGATACAATAACCCCTGAACCAGGCTCTCAGGCTTTGAAATAAGGTCAAATGTTTTCATATGTTATTTAAAGATAAAGTTGTGAATCTGATCCGTTAAGTTAATATCTAAGTTTATAGATTGTTTTAATTTTTATTTGATTTAAGCTTTACTTTTTGGGGGAGCAGAAAGATTCAATAGCCACAACCCTTGCAATTCAGGTCGGCATTCGGCAATGCCGACGTAAAAGCCGACCAAATTTCATTTAAGGTCGGCAGTTTTTTTGCCGACGCCAATCTTGCTCGTTTATATCAAAAATTTCTTTCCAGTAACTTGTCCGACTTTCTTAAAAACAATATACCTCCCGTAACTATGCTTGGTTGTTGTTGTCAGCAGCTTCAGCGGGAAGCCGCCCTCCAGCCAGTATGTGTAAGCTCAGCTCAGAAATGTACTGGTAAAAGTGGTAGAGGTCACCGTGGAGACTTTCAGATAGGCATTAAATAAATTATACTGTCCCACTGACGAACTGACCGTAGACATGATCTCAGGCATATTCTATCGCACCCGTCAAGACCCTCACTGTGACGTGAGCACCTGCAAAGACAATATCTGCGTCACAGAATATCCCAGGCTAAATATAGTGTCTGGAAATGACGCAATTTGATAAATCGTAATTTGTCAAGGCCTCTGTAATTTGACAGCGTGGTCAATCTGGACATTTCTGTTGGGCGCAATTTCTTCTAAAATGGTCAAGAAAAAAACAGTTGAAAAGTGGGGACTTGACAACGTCAAAGTTATATTAGCAGACGACGGAAAAACGGTGAAAAAAATCTATTGTGCTGTGTGCAGAGAGCATTCTAAAAAAACGGCTAGGTTTTCGCGCGGTTTGAAAGGGGCATGTTCTGAACTCGTCGACAAATGGATTTTGGGAACTGAAAATATAAAAAAATGTAATGCCGTCGATCATGTCACTAAGTCGTCATTGCACAAGCAAGCTGTTTTTGCTCTGCAAGATTCCACTAAGACTACAGTATCTGCTGGTGGTCCATCACGGCAAACAACCATTCGGGAAAACGTGGTGAAAATTACAGCCCATCAACGCTCTCAACTAGTAAAAAAATTTCAACTGCTACATTATATTGTGGTGCAAGATAAACCATTCAGCGATTTCGAGAATTTTGCGAAGTTTGAGCGAGACGTGCATAAAGTTGACATCGGGTCTGGATATCTCACGGCCCATGCAGCCAAAGCGATGTGCCATTTTATTGCGCAAAATATAAAGCAGAATCAAATTACAAGGCCGCTAAACAGCGGTGAACGCAAATATTTCTCGCTCCTTTACGATGGGTCTAGCTCGGCAAAAACCATGGAAGAGAAGGAGGTATATGTTGTGAAGACCTGCAATATGGGGAAGCCGACTTTTCAAGTGATGGCTTTGGACGAACCTGAGGATACAAGCGCGACCGGGTTAAAACAAGCACTGGACAGAAGTGTTGAGAAGCTGAATTTTACGTTCAACCGTAAAGATCGACAAGTTGGTAACGGTAGTGATGGAGCTGCCGTCAATGGCGCGCTATTCCGTCTTGAGCAAGCTGAACTTGGGGACCATCTTTTAATGGGATGGTGCGCGAACCATAAGACTGAACTGGGAATTCATGATTCCTTCAAACATGGAGATTTAAACAAAGCCAGCGAGGATATGGCTAGCAACGCCTATTACCTGTTCAAGAAAGCGAACTTGAAGTGGCGGCTCTTCAAACGACAAGCCGACTTTATGAATGTAAAGTGTTTGAAGTTCAAGAGAATTGCCGGAACCAGATGGGTAGCCCACCAAGTCGATTCCCTGAACAACTATCTTAGAAATTTACCGATCTTCCTTGGCTTCCTCCATCAACAAATCCAATCTCCCTTCAACAAAACCATGAAAGACGCCAGAGCAACATTGGAGGGCCATTTGAAGGCCGCGTCACGATTGGAACTTGTCTTATATATGGCGTTTAAGCGAGATTTGCTAGCCTACATGTACCTGTCACCCTTCTCTCAGCTGATGGAAACTAAACAGTTGCTTGCATCGACAGCTCTGACTGCCATGAAGAATTCCATTCAAACAATTACAAGAATCACACAAATTATCGACGATGAAGGTGGTACTGGACTGTACACGGAGGGATTATTCCCCACAGTTGCCGACGTCTTAGCGCATTTGGAAACGACAGAGGATGCCCTCCCGGTTCGTAGGACAAGAGCAGACGGGACTCCCATTCCGATTACAGACCTGCAGACATTCCACGGCTATTCTTTGACAACTGGATTAGATGCAGCTATCAAGAAGGTACATGAATAAATATTTTATTTCAACTGTTAAATTGTTCCAAAATTGACTAAAATGATTCTTATCCATGCAAACTTTACTTAGAAATTATTCGCGATGTAGTGATGAAACTCCCCTCTCTAAATAATGGCTTGTTTCCACGCCTGGAAAATCATGCCACCATACGATCGTGGGTCGCGTGAAATCCTACGTCTGGTGAAAAATTTAAAAAAAAAAAAAATTTTTTTTTTTTTTTTTTTTTTTTTCAAATTTTGTTTGTATTATAAAACCCACTTCAATATTGATGTGAAACCGAAAAAAGTTAAATTTATCAGAGTGTTCTCAGAGCTAAAGGGAAACAGGAAGCTGATATGTTTGTACATTTTATTTTTGTCTCCGTCGTCATATAAGTGAAATACCCTTGAGACTTGAGTATGACGTTAAACACCAATCAAACAAACAAATTACCGGTCAAGCTTATGTCACTTAATTACACTAGTGTATAATATTTAGCTGCATAGTCGCAATTTTAAGGACCCTTTAAATTTAGGGCCAACCAAGCAGTGCCACGTTTTCTGGGCCATGCAACCACAATTTTCAGCAAGAATTAGTGAATAGGATCATGAATGCCCTCGTGCACAGACTATTGGCTCTTGAGGTACAGCCTAGTATTAATAATTGTCTGTCTGGGTATTATTATTTTTCTGAACCTACATATAACTTCTTTGTTTTAACCTATTTGATATCTTATTTCAGGTCACACGAGAAGCCAAAGATGTTCTCAATAGCTTGGAACTAAATCTCACTTCTAGATTTGCCGAATTTGTGGACAGCCCAGTTTACCATGCCGCAGCTGTCCTCTTAGACACGACAAATTACAAGCACAATGATGCTGATGTCTTGCTTGAGAGCGTTACTACTATTCGCGAACAATTCTCCCCACTTCTTCTGGCTAATTCTTGCGAGCTCGAAAAGCTGGGCCAAGAGTTCACTTATCTCTACAATCACGTGGTTACATTCCTGTCTAAATCTACCAGTGGACAAGCTTGGCAGCAGCTTTTCGAGTCGCAGTCATCTTTGTCTATCACAAACATACTACATATTGCTGAGATTTGTATTGTTTTGCCAATCAGTAGCGCTGATGTCGAGCGAATTTTTAGTGGATTCTCGAGAATTGTTGCGAAAAATCGGCTCTCACTAAAACACACAAGCATTGAAAGTCAACTAATTGTTAGATCAAATGACTTTGGTCACTTCAAACCGGAGAACTACAACACAGTTGTTGATGAATTTTTGACCAAATTTCCTGATGGAAAGGTGCGATCTCAAACGGCACGCCCTGCTGGTTATGTAGCACACACACGCAAGCGAAAGAGTCGGCCCCAAGGCGTTGGCCTATGTTGTTGTAAATCAAACTGCCTCTTTCTGCAGCCTGAGCTGCAGTGTGGTGGTGACCAGCCTGAACCTTCAACATCAAGTGACGGCAATGAATCCCAACGGTTGGAACCTGAATCAGATGAGCAGCCTCCTGAGTACACAATAGAGGACGTACCATTAGATTCCGAAGGGGACTACTTGAGCGAATCTTCAGATTCTGATTGTGAGATATGAAAACTGAACATAATGAGACTGAGGTCTAGCATTAATTTTGTTCTCTTAAGTGAACGATACTGGCCTTGACCTGGAGCACTGTATGTGCAGTTTGTTTGTTTGTTTACAATAAAATGTAAGAAGACTGCATCATGGTTATTTAGTCAGTTTTTCTTGTAGGATGGATTGGTAACTGTAGCCAGCAGAGCTGCCTGGCTCTCTCAGTAAACTAAGCTGAATAATAACAGAACTATACTAATAAGAAGGTCACAACTTTATTTCAATAGTACAGTTCAACTTACTAGAAATATTGATTAAAAATACAGTGCACAGAACACGATTTATGATTCCATCAAATTTAGGTCCTGATACACACATTTCCAAAAAATGCAGACGCAAACTATATTTCTGCCGACGCAAACTGATTTTGCTTAGGCAGTTTTTTTGCCGAGGCCATTTGCTGAATTGCAAAGGCTGTAATGTCATAACTCTTAACCTCTGTATTGGTATACAAGTATAGACAAAGTTTAGTTACATAGTTCTTGTCTTTAATTTGTTTTTGTCGACATTTATCAATTTCGTTTGATAGTTTTGTTCTATCGTACAGTGTGCTTCTTTCATTGTTTGGAACATTTTCTTTCAGTTTACAGACATTGTTGTAATTACATTGTGAATATACATTTGTTTAAGTTAAACAATACATGTATACAGAAAGCCAGTGACCCTCACCTGCTGGTCTGCTTATCTTATATCACTTCTGTTTGATGTTTAATATAAATCATTAATTGATAAGAACAATTATTTGGAAATTTTGTAGACGAGTAATTCCCAGGTTTTATTTGGCTGATTCATATCCAACAAAAATATATACATTTATACACAATTCACCATTTGCATTTCATTTGCTTTCTTTATTGTTAACATAGTAATCAAATAATTCTCACGGTTGTCAACACATTGGATCTAAGGTATCAACTATAGTAGCCTTAATAAACTTATTAGTTTAAACCAGGAAAAGACTGTATTAGAACCACAACAACATGCCCAGTCAAGAGTATTTTTGTTGTTGTTGTAATTCTAGTCATTTTTGGTGAAAGACAAGCAAGCACTTTTACCTGTCATTTACTTCTGACAACCATGGTTTTATCAGCATTTGAAAATGAAGCCGGTGTTATTATCTTTACATGTATTACACAGACAAAAAAAAAACATTTAGGATATTTTCCTTCTCATTATGTATTTGCTTTTTTAACAGCTATTTCAATGTACAGATATGGATAAATTTATATTTCCTTTTTTTTTCTTTTCCAGACATATACATGTGTAGACATGGTCTTATGCCAGTGTTGCGCAGGCTCTTCTGGGGATACGTGTTGTAACGTGAGTAGCCTCCCCTGATTTTGTTTGACTTGAGGTTTAGAATTATCTCCCCTGATTTCTGTCATGTTAGCTTGATGTGTAAATAACCAGTCGGTGGTGTTAGGATTTGCTCTGTTATGTTATTGTTGCCCTTGTTTGTTGTTCTGCATGAATGGTTTTATTTATATTATCAATACACAAACCTTTATTCTCCTGATTCCCTATAGACCTGTGTAATTTAGTTATTGATGCTTTCATGTTTCTTTGCTTGCACTTTCACATTTTAGGCAATTCAAAGTGATGATAGGTTTTCTTCAGGGTGTGGAAACATAAATTAAATATGCCTGACAGTATGCATTTGTTTAAAGTATACTCCAATATATACTTGCCTGTGGTCGTGGCTCAGTGATAGCGCTTACTAATCCTTCCGGATCAAACCCATCTGTTATATGATATTGAGTTAGTCACACGATGTGGCTCCTGCAACCGCGGGGGTGTTTTTTTACGTATATTCCTCCCAATTATCGACCATAATTAGGCAAAGAGGAGTGTGAAGTAGACAATCTGTCATCATGTAAGTGAAATACCCTTGAGTACCACCTAAAACCTCAATCAAAAATAATTGAAAGTATTTATACTTAACTAAGGTTTTATAATTTTATTATTGTTTTTATGTTATTATCTGGTTATCCTATGCAGGGGCTTATCCAGAAATCGAAAGTATGGTGTCCAAAATGGTCATTTTGCTTCACTTTTCAAATAACTGGGTGTCCAATTTTGATAGTTTTCCCATCTCCTGCATGTTAAAGTTTCTTAAAGCAGGGTGTCCAAATGAGGCAATTGTTCACTTCAGGGTGTCCATTTGGATGGGTGTCTGCCTAAGCCCTTGAGCCTGAGTCAGCATAGGTCTGAATATTTTGATGTGAATTTAAAAGAAGTTCAATCAAGTTTGATTTTTCAAATAATGACCTTATTTTAAGCAGATTTCATAGCATGAGATTTCTGTTAACTTAAGCAAATTTTGTATTCTGAATATTAGGTATTCAGGGTGCATTCAGCACATATTCCCTTGTATGTGATTCTAGTTCTAGTATAAGGATTTGTTCTTTGATTTCACACTAATTATATTTACTACATGTACAATGATAGTATACATTGTACCATGTCCAATGATTACAGTTTTTTCACACACAATTTTTTGTAAGTAGTGTCACTTTGTTATAGTTCAACAATGACTTTATTCGAATACTTTTGCAGAGCAATCCATTTTAAAATATCTTATTCAATACAAAATTATTTTTATGAGATTTAGAATTTTAAAGCCACAGAGAAACCTAATTAATGCAAAAGTTTTTTAATTGAGATTCTCAGACTTTTTTCACCAACTGTGGCATCTGAACTTACCTAATGACCTGGGTGTGATCTACGAATTTGGGAAAGGGTCCTTCTGCAGTCAATTTAGGGTGTTTACGCCTTGAGAGAGGAATTCTTAGATTCTTAAAAAATATTAGATTTTATCATCAGACTGACACTGAGAGAAGTAATGAATTGGTATTTAATTAATTTGCTAAAGTGATTTCACTTGGGTAATGGAAATGGGCTCCTACAGGAAATACCTACACTAAAACAACCATAAGAAGTCTTAATGCTGTTTGCTCAGTTGCTGTTTCTACAGTGCTTAGTAAGGCAGTATGATTATGTGAGACACATGTATTACTCCAATGCTATGATGGTGGAAAATGGATTTTTCCAATTAAGGTATGAACAATAATCGATAACCTAGTTGTAATAAGATGATATCTAAAATTTTGAACATGCTTCATGGGGATTAGGCACCACGTGTTTGGGCGCCCAATCCTTGCACCCCCTCAAAATATATCTTACTTGATTTCCATAAAAACAATGCATATTTAGCTGTTATTGTCTAAAATGTACAAAAACAATTAGAGCATATGAAAAAAACTCAAAAATTCAATCTATCCATTCACTGAATCATTAGACTTCCAGGCCTAGCTGACCCCTCTACACTGGCCTAGATTTCCCCTCTACCCTGGCCTACCTGGCCCCTCTACCCTGGCCTAACTGGCCCCTCTATCCTGGCCTAGCTGACCCCTCTACCCTGGCCTAGCTGGACCCTCTACCCTGGCCGAACTGGCCCCTCTACCCTGGCCTAGCTGCCCCCTCTACCCTGGCCTAGCTGGCCCCTCTACCCTGGCCTAGCTGGCCCCTCTACCCTGGTCTAGCTTGCCCCTCTACCCTGGCCTGGCTGTCCCCTCTACCCTGGCCTAAAACTGGCTGTCAGTGTGTTGAGACATCTACACTATTGACTACCATTTTACTTTGAAGTGTCACTGTACAAAACAATCCTGGTTTTCATAAAATATTGGAGTGGGCTCCATGGGTACCTGTATCATGGATGAACCCCTTGCACTGATATTTTAGAATTTAAATTGATTTCATCATTATTAATGATCTTAATTTTGATAGTTTTACTTATTAATAGCCATTATTAATCCTTGTTTATGTAACAACTGTATCCACCTTTTCACTTTTACTTATGATAGTAAAGACCTGCACAAAGCCATTTTTTTATTGTCATACACATTCCTTTTTCTTTTAAAAACTATCACAATTTGGGCTCAAACACCTTTCATTTCCACGTTGACCAGCTGACTTTAATTATATTAAAATATGCAATGATTTTATTTCGTAGTACTCACAAATTACCTTAACTTCTGTATATTCTTTAATAAGCTTTGATCCCCCCATTGGAGCTCAGGTAAACCAGGGAATCACATGATGGGGATATTTTTAGTTTTGTTGCAAAGTTACTGGTAGTTTTCCATCGTATTTAAGGTTGCCGTTGGGAGGGAGCTTCTGAAGCCTTATATGCTCAGCGTCAACATGAAGCCAATCTATTTTTTGTGTTGTATCCTGTGACTGTCCTGCGGCACCTGCCTTGTCTAGCTAATAGCAATGAGGCTAAAATTCAGAGCTATGTTGTAACACAAAAATAAACGTATAATTGGGAAGAAAATACATTTAACTACACCTTTCTTACACCTTTCTTACACCTGAATTTCTTCCAGGGTAGGCAGGTGTAAAATTCTAATGTTTGCCTCTATCATGTTTACTTTCTAACTTTCTATCATCACAGAGTCCATACTGATCTCTATAGTTTGTAGGGGGATCAGTCTGCTTTAAGTACTCTGTCTATCTTTTTCCTCAGTCTCATGATTTTACATCTTTTTTATTTGTACTTTTTTGCGCGTTGTACTCCTGTCATAAAATAGTTACTCTCATGTCAAAGGTTTCTGGTAGTTTGCCTGATACATTATAAAGACCAGTCCAACCTGTTAGCTGACTGTTAAAGGAGAAGACCCAAGGTTTCTGGTAGTTTGCCTGATACATTATAAAGACCAGTCCAACCTGTTAGCTGACTGTTAAAGGAGAAGACACGAGGTTTCTGGTAGTTTGCCTGATACATTATAAAGACTATTGGCATGCTGTCTGGCTAACATGTGAGTGAAATAACCTTAAGCACAGTGTAAAACACAAATCAATCAATCAATCAAGCCTATTGGCATGCTGTCTGACTAACATGTGAGTGAAATACCCTTAAGTATGCGGAATCAAACAAACAATGATACTGGGGTTCAGCAGATCAGGCTGATTGTAAATGCTGGCGGCCATTAACATATTTTTCTTATTAACTCTTTCATGGATCTCTTGTTTATTATTTTGAAGATAATGAGATCAGTTGTTCTGTCTTGTCTATCTGTCCTAAAAGCCTAATTTTGTAACTACAAAATTAAATTCTTCTTTGTTTGTTGTGTGTCTTTGTAATTGTAACTTAAACAGCCATATATTATCTTTATCACTTCGTTACATGTATCATCCGCTCAATCATATTATTTTGATTACTTATAAGTAGCCCATACAATTCTCCTAATTTATATATCAGTTTTATAATGAGTTAACATGTTAAGGAGTCTATGTTTGGAAGCTTGGTGGGCACAAGAATCTGGAAATTATCTAAAACAACAAAAATCCTAACTGTTGATGGTAAAATGTCACTTGTGTGTCTCATGGGCAATAAAAACTGGTTCTTGTTTTTCTTGTAATTCCTAGCAGCATAACGTGAACACTGTCTGATTATAGAATGGTCTGTATCCTGTGGTGGACGGTTGGAGGCAGCAGCACCATGTCAACCTGTTTCTTTCAGTGTACTCCATTTTGTGATTGTCCTCTGTTGCATGATTTTGGGGTAGGTTTCTTCCACCCATTGGTCTGGCTGCATAAGAGTAAAATCCTTTTCAAAGAAACGGTGTCCTGTGGCTATTAAGCCATTAAACCATAACCATACTGTATTTACTTAGTAATGGGGGGACATTAATTTTGAAATCAGGCAGATCAATAGACATTAATAAGATAGTTATGATAGTGTACATGTATCTACTGCAGGGGTATGTCTGAGTGATATTGGTGAAATACCCTTCAGTATGGCGTTAAACACCAATTGATGAATCACTGTTTTAGTTTGCACTTTTTCTCATTGATACCTGCCTGCTCCTTGCCACTGTGTGTTACCAAAGACAGTCGTCTATCTGGCATTCTGTGATTTTAGTGAAGTCCTCTTAAGTTAACCCTTAATCAAGCAAGTGAAAACAGACCACTCTGGGTAGATGTAGCGGATGGTTAGAGAGAGCTTTCATTAGAGTTTAAGGGTAACAGAAAGCTGCTTTGTTTATGATGCATTTGTCTTTTGTCTTGTCATTGTCCTGTCTTGTCATTGTTTGTTGCTACAAATGACCATGAGGGCAATGTTATTTGGGTGAAATGACCCTCATTACAACGATAAGCCCCAATCAAACAAACAATTCTAGACCTGTTCATTTGGAATACTTTGGGAAATATCAACTTTATGCCATTGGTCATATCAAGGGGTCGTGATTGGTGTGGTGTTTCTTGTACTTGTAGAAACTGACATCTGGCACATTAATTTCCATTTATAATTTTTAAGCGATTTATTAAATTTAGTAAAAAGTTGATATTTCCTGAAATGTACTGTGTTTTCTATTTGTCCAAAAACTAAATTTCCATTTAAATTTTCTTTCGCTTGAATTGTCATGGGAAGTGAGTAAACTTCCTTATCTGTATGAAACAGCAAGGCAAATAGTCAGTCTATTTCAACTATGCACGCTTAACTAGTACATGTTTTAGCAAATACTCCATGCACATAACACCCATGTTTTAGCAAATACTACATGCACATAACACCCATGTTTTAGCAAATACTACATGCACATAACACCCATGTTTTTGTGATGCTGTGCAGTTTTGAGCAAGTCTTGTTTTTCTCTGTCTTCCTTGGCCAGTGTTCGCAATTTGGAGCCAATCTGACCCAGCAGCCAACTTTCCAACAATAGCCTTTATCAGCTGTCTCTAGACCTTTTGTTTAGATCATCAACATCAGTAAGTATTTAATATTCTCATATCTTCTCACACTTTCACAGCTATTTAGTATTACTAAAAACTGTTTTAAAAAGCGTGTGCGGAGGGCGCGTCTTTTCAACAGTAAGCTTCACCTTTATCGGTCATGTTTGTGGTGTGTTTTCACATCGTTATACATCAGTAAATATTTGATAATTGATATTGTCAAATCTTCACACTCTTCTCTTGCTTTTAATGAAAAGTCCAGAGAAAATCATCAGCCTTAACTCTTCATAGCTTCGGAGGAATATAATTTTTCAAAATATTCACATTTGCTAATTAATACACCCGGATATAAGTGAAAGGCGCACAAGCATAGCATTAAAACCCATTCATTCTGTGTGTCTGGTGTTTTTTTTTAATGGGACTCTCATTGATTAGGTCATGACATGATATGTCAATCTTACACTGTGATTGGGGCCCGCGGCTGTGGCTAAGTGGTAGCGAGTGCGCTTCCTAATGCCTTCTTTGATGTACCCTTCACTGGTAGATTTTGCTTTGGGACTGTAAATTTCCAGACCCGCAGGCCTGACTGGCTGGTAGATTTTATGACCTTATATGTGTAATCCATTGGGCCTGTAGTATGTTTCACTCACTTCTAACAGTAACAATCTCTAGTTGAGCTAAGCAAACTACACACTTCATGAAATAATGTTTAATGTGCCATATTCAGACTTTATGAATCTCGATAAATGATTGTAAAATTGCGTCCTTTCATGTTTGACCGTGGCAATCCAAAAAAGGCCCCATCAATAGGTGAATTGTGTTGCTAGGTCAGGATAGCTCAGTATAGACCATGCCAAGCTAAAAAAATCATCAAGCTTTGAGAATATCAATATTGGGTTGGACCGGCCTGTATATTTGGAACCTGCAGGCCTAAGAGGGCTATAAAATTACTACGGGGCTACAACTCTTAGAACCTGCAGGCCTAAGAGGGCTGTAAAATTACTACGGGGCTACAACTCTTAGAACCTGCAGGCCTGGCTGGCCTGCTCACAAAACAGTTAATTTCCACCCTTGCAATATAGTATAACCATTTATTGGCTGCAAAATAAGACACTGTTTATTTACTAATTGTAAGCAGATATGCTCCTTTGCAGCCTCCAAATGTTAAACCTATACTCCAAAAGCCCAAGTCTGTGGACTAAAAGATACCAGTTTATCCAATTTGGCAAAGTGGGAAGCCATTTGGATGCTCTTGTGGCAGGCAGTTGGGTGGGTGGAAGTATCCAGTTGTGTGGGTGGGAGTTTCCAGTTGTGTGGGTGGGAGTTTCCAGTTACCTTTTGGACCTTGAGCTACAAATACATCAACAAGAATGATATCTTGTCGTGGTTTCTTTGCAAAATTAGATTTACTCATATGCTTTTTAAAGTTCATAGAAAATTCAGTATAAGTGACTCCAATCAAAAGACTTTATATGTTTTGTACAGTACTGAATTTTACAATCCGACAACCTCGGTGTCCTGTTTGTAGTCCGTGACATTTGATAAACCTTTCCTATTCACTTAGGATTGTGACGTGTCAGATGGGATGAAATAACATTATTTATGAATAAAATCCCATTCTACTGATAAACAAAGAAATGTATAAATGGCTGATAGTATTTGGAGAGGGGGGGGGGGGGGGGGGTTATTATATTTATTTACTTTAAATACATGTCTCATTTTTAAGAAAAATGAATTTCTGCCATTATGTGTCAAACATAATATTAAATTGCCTGAACGCATGTTGTGATGGTTTTTCAGTCGAGGGTTTTGAATGCATTTAACTACCGCTTGTATTTATGTTTGTAACTAATCATATAGAATAGCTTTGTCATTAAACAGATACAATAATTAAACACAGTGTAGTCACAGTGAATTGGTTATTTTAGTAAGTTATGTGTAAAGTGAATGGCGTGAACTGTCTGACCCCTGTCTTGTCTTCTGTGTAATTTAAATGGAAATACCACAAGCTGTTAAAAGTTGCTTACCTCTGGAACCCATATTTATTGTCAATTTATCAACCCATGTATGCTATACCACATGCTACCTGCTACATGGATGTAACGCCTTAACCTGGCATTTGTTTTATTGTGTTAATGAATACAAGGAGAAGTGGCAAGATGGAAAACTTAATTTAAATTTCAAACCAGAATGAAAAGTGTTTTATTGTGATATAGGGCCAGCAGCTGTGGCTTACTTGTTAACATGTCGGCTCACTAATCCCCCCCCCCTCCCCCCATTGGGCTGACACATCAATCTATGAGTGAAATAATAAATATGGTGTAAAATCCCAATCAAACAAACAATTCTAATTGAACTCCAACACCTTGTCAACCACTTTTATTTATGTGCTCAGAAAAATAAATAAATTACAGTTTCAAATTTTAAGTATTTTGTAATCAGAATTTGGGATTAATTGACTATAAATTGATGTTAAAGGGGTGTTAAACTTTAAGGGATGTTACACTTGCCTCTTTTTAAGCCCAAGGGTACAAGAAGATGAATTCTAGTGATTGAAATACTTTCATTTAGGGAGATAGCTATCATCAACATAACTTACTGACACCCTTATAAAAATTGAAGAAAAAAAAATCTTGAAGAAATTTTGAAAAAAATGCTTATACATGTATTTGTTTACCACATTTTGTTTATCTCCTCAGTGTGGATCTTGCCAGTGTAGCTGTGGTTGTAATCCAAATTGTGAGGATTGTAACTGTTGTTGTTTCCAACTCCATCTGGAACCAGTTAGTCCACGATCTACTACATCACCAAGAAGCCAAAGTACAGTACAATTTGCTAGGCAACCAGTTCAGTTGTCACCATTATCCGTCCAAAATAAACACATGTTGCACGGCAACAAAGGAATGGTGCCATCTCCTAATCAACAACATATATCTTCCGTCCCTATCACCCGCAAATTACCCACAAGCCCTAGAAAAAACAGTCTATCAGGTCAACAAAAACATGAAAGAAATGATTTCGCTGAAAATTCTACAGCATCTGTTACAGAAAGCAGCTGCGATGAAAATCATCCTAGAACGCGTAATAAACAACGAAATCAAAATTCAATGGACCAATTAAGTGAGGTTGAAACAAAGCAAAAGAGGCCTCGTAAGAATCCCAAGTCAAGCCAAGACTTCACAAAAGGTGATAAACTGCGAAAATCGCAAAGGCTTAAAATATCCGGTGATTTCCACTCATCAGATGAATGTGGACCTGGTATGTATCCATTGAAGCCATTGAGGTCACAGCCTAGGCTGCCGTCTGCTGCACATTCTTGACGAAAACCTGGAGGTCTTTCCGCCCTAACAATTAGTGCTATTATAATATTGGATGCTACAAATTGTTTGTCCTTGTGGACTTTCTTCACAAATAAGGCCACGAACAAATGGACAGATTCTTTACTAGAACAAACACAGCGCACAAAGGATAGATTCAAACCCACCTACATAAGAAATCCAAACTTGAATAGTGGAAAAACAGGAAGACAAAACTTTGTTTCAAAATGATCAAATGTTCTTTTTCCATATCATGGAGCGGAGGGTTGGGATGTAACTCAAGGGGCACCATGAAGCCGATTGGTTTGTGACGGCTTTGTAATAACATCCTGTGCTTCTCCTGTAATATCATCCTGTAATTGTCCTTTATTTGTCCTGTCTTGTCTTTGTTGTCTTTGGTTTCCTTTAATCAATTGGGCTGGCACACCGACATATCAGTGATAAACCCCAATCAAATAATCTAATCTCTATCTTGGATAATTATTAATTAGGTCAGAAAAGTTGTTTTAGTGACAGCGATTAAGATGAAGGATAGAAGAAAACAAGAGGTATCTCGTAATGGTCACAGAAAACTGAAAGCCCACTTAAATATAGAGGTTGAATGACAGATTTATCAAAATTCCTTCCATTCCTTTATACTGGACTCTCTCCACCCAATGCTCAACATTACAGCATGAACTATGTGGCCTGATAGGAGTATAATGATAGTGTATTATATAAAGTTGGAGGCTGTGTATTTGGGCCCACTCTCAAAGAGAGGGATAACCTGGACATTTCAATGCATTACTGACATTTTTAAAGTGAAATAACCATTATATATAATAATGAGTGGGTCAAATTAATCAGTCATGTCAATAGGCAAACACATTTCCTGGTTTTCAATGCATATATATACAACTGGATTGTCATATTCCCTGTTTTAATATATATATTTTTTTGTACAAAGACTGTTAGTTGGTTCGTGATTTAAACAGTGTTCAATTCTGTAAAGAAAGGAAACTGGATTGGCGATCAGACATGGCCTTAGTTAACGCCGCTGTTAGTTGGTTAATGTCTTTTAAATGAATTGAATAAGTACATTGTGGACTTTGTGGTGAATAAAAGTCATCAGTGTATTTTTTAAAGTGATAAGCATTAAATGCCAGTGATTGGTAACACCCATTAATCATGGGATATACAGAAGTCCTTTCTTTATATCCTCTGATAAATTCATTCAAGTACAGGGTTTACTTTAACACATCCAATTAAGGTAGGTCGGCCCCTTCGAGGTCAAAATTTGTATGTTTTTTTTTTATTTGTTAATACAAAAATTCACATTATT
>JAVFBX010056578.1:0-29996 GCA_034783855.1 Mopalia kennerleyi | reverse complement strand
CTCCGCGTTTTTTCCCCAGCGAATTCACAATTTCTATCTCGGTGGACAACGAGGAATTCCAGAAAAAAGACAACAGCAGTTTGGTTAGCGGTTTGGTAGGATGTTGAATTTGTCTAAGACTTTGTTTCCTTAATCTGCTATACCAGTGAGAAAATTCCAAGCTCAACAGTCACTCACCATATGGTTGTTTCTTTATAGGATGACGTCCCCGTACATTTTTAGGATAACCACCATAATACTTAGTTGTTGTTGGTGCTGTAAAAATAAATATGTATGATTGACTGTTGATGCCATGTTTTTAAAAATATATTTCTATCAGACAAAAATAATCACATTTACTCAGAATTTAAACTATGCAAAAAATAAACAAACAAAAAACTCCACAAAACAACAAGTAGACAAGTTGACGCACAGCATTGAAATACAGATATACGTTATTGGCCTCACGAAAAGAGAAACAAAGTCAACCAAACATTTTGGTTACTTGGTCAAAATAGAATGTTAACTTTGTTTCCATTCCCTGCATTACCGGTGAGAAAATTTCAAGATCAATGGCGACTTACCATATGTCGAGGGGTAATATCCGCGGTCTGGTTTCCGCAAACCATGACGATACTCATATACCGCTGAAGTGATGCCCATGTAAGCCACGCAAAAGAGGGTTACAAGGATGGCTTTCGACATCCTGCAGTGATGTAGGCAACCTTCTAAAAGAAAACAAGCAAGGGTTTTAATATAATGGGAATCTCCGCCCAAAGTCAGTGTATGTATGCGCGTTATGTTTATACGTCACTTGAAAATAATTCTTATCCTCTGATTCGTAATGCTATGCCACTTAAAGACATTCTAACTCATCATGTCAATTGCCTATATCAGCATGTTGAGAAGTGTCAGTTGTTGCAGAGTTAGCCACATTGATTTGGGCAGTAGGATTCTCCATGATGACACCAGGGGGCACTGGAGCAATAGATGGAGACACTTGATTCTCCTGTAGTTTAGTTTAGTTTAGTTTTATTCACCATTAAACAAATGCTGTAAAACAACAATTTAGACAAATTTACCTTCATCATAATAAATACAGACTTTCGGTCTAAAACTATAAAACAGTCGATTAGAACAGACAATGTTTAACATATTTCAATTACTTTAATTAACATGATCAAAACTATCATGTTTTGAAAAAACTTATATGATCAGAAATATTACACACCGATTGGGGCAGATAGTCGGAGAGTTGAACTAATGAGAAGTGAAGGGAAAAATTGCATTTAAACCTTATAGAGAATCTTATTTAATTTATAAAGAATTTTCAATGTAGATTGCTTAAACATTGTGGTTGTGTAAAATATGTTGCCGGAAGTACTTTACTACAACATATCTTAAGGTACTTTGTTCAATAAATACTTTATATACGTTAAACCACACGGCTTTCATATCCTAATATGCAAGTAGTTTATTAAGATTTTCTGCCAGGCCATCAAGCGCACTGTCAGAGTTGCTCGTCGCCATCACTCTTGTTGTAGCGCAGCATTTCCGGGTAATGGGGAACCCAGTGCATCACCAGACGATACTGTTGTAGTGCCCCCTGACGTTCTTATGTAGCTTCCGACTGTCCAAATCCATGTCGATAAGTTTGCAATGTGGGTTATAGCTACTTTCCTGGGATGGAAATACTTTCCTCTTCGCAACACGGATTAGTTAATTTGCACACACAAGAAGATATTCAACTGACGAGGCATAACGCCCTTATACACAAAGGCCTCTGGCGCAGATTCCCTTCCACATTTATGAAGTAAAGCACAAACACACGTTTCCCGAGGCTTACACAATAACACCCCATCCGTCTTGATCGTTTAATTTTATTTTTAAAATATGGGTTGGAGACAAAGAAGGGAATAATTTACATTATCCAATTATAAACTCGCCCTGGTTAATTTAATAATTATCGTCTTCCATTGCCGCTCACATTTCCAATTACTTCTGGTAATAAAGAAAGCAAGAGATGACCGCATCAGCTCCCGTTCTCTAACTCACTCGCCCTATCCAATTCTCACGGGCTGTGGCTACCTTGCTGACTGTTTGTCATAGGGTGAGTAGATTGGAAAGTAAAGAGGTCATCGATTCGTACTGATTTGAACAACATTTAATAAATTTCACAGGGGTAATGAAAAGACGGTGTACGATTAAACCGAAGTGAGTAAAAATGTATTACCAATGATATTTATTCACTTCTAACTGAAAGTAACAGAATCGTCCATTGGATTTCAACCGCCGCCGTTTGACCTGCATGGCATTGCTTTTGGACCGCTTGGTCATAAACTAGGACCATCTTGTGTAGTTATATTTGGTAAATTACCTACATTTGTGCTGTCCTCACGAGGCAAATTACAGCTGTATAAATACTCAGGGACTATGCTATGATATCATGCAACTGTTGGTCAATCAAATTATATTTTTCAAAGATACTCAGAAATTTAATTAATCTAAAATAAGAAAAAAAAGTAGTTCCATTTTCAGCGGACCCACATTAATCATTTACAAATGTTTAAGCAGCTTTTTTCGTAACTGTGGCTAAAAGTAGAGCTCTGTAACGTAGAGAGAATCATTTATTGTACGAACAAGAGCAAGGGGGATAACCGTGTACGCCTCTCTAGCGAGACATACACCGATGCCTCCTGGCTTAGATTCGCAGCTCTATTCATTCGTACCTCCACAAGAGGCACATTAAGCTAAAATTAATAGGATGCATTATTTAGACAGATTATTCAACAACAAGACAACCCCGACTTGCTAAGCGAAGCGGTTAACTTGTTGAGCAGAGGTGCCCAAATGCCCGTAGCTCTAATTGAGGAGGTACGAATGAATAGAGCTGCGAATCTAAGCTAGGTGCATCCATGTAGTAAAATGCGAACAGATCGAAGCACTGGGCATAACAAGTAAAAATTTCATAGGAATAAACACTTCTCCCTGTATTAGTCACAACGTTTCGGCGTGATCGTTTTAATATGTAAATTATCAACCATCATTGGCTATATTTATATAGTAGTGAATAAAACGTGTCTCAAATAACGTAAAACAATTTAAGATTTACTCATAGAAATTCTTTGCATTTGATAGAAAGATTCTGTGTCCTCTCATCCTATCTACAGCCTGTTAAAGTGCACACAAATAAAATATTTCTTACTTACCTGGAGCTTAATGTATGTGAAGAATAGTTTCTACAGGATGACCTGTAGCTTTCCCTGCCCTAGAGAAGTCATGGATGTTAAACGATAACATGTTATATTTATACATGTACGCAACTGATTTTTTTTGGTGAAAAATTTTCTCGTAATTCTGACAGGAAATTTTCATCTATTTTTAACATACTATCAATTCAACAAATAGCCCGTGGCTATACCTTTCAGACAAAACGGCTATATTGTTTACGCATAAGGAAGCTATTAAATTTCGACGCCCTCATCAGCCAACGCGTTTTATTAATTTTCATTCAATGATTCAAATTTCCTCAAAGGGTCTCAGACCTGATATTGTTTTTGATTGGTCGGTTTCCCGTTGAATGTATCTTTCTCAATTGATTTCCAGTTTGACAACTTTTCTACTGAACGTAAGAGTCGCCATGCTGTCAGACAAGGTCCGTGAAAGATTCAGTTAGTGACTTGGCAAATTATTTCACCATTTATGGATGTAATATAATGGCTTTTTATCGTTACATCTGTTTAATTTCAAGACATGTCTAAACCAATAACATATATCATTGGAGGCGAAGTGTTGTTGGAACATTAAATTTTCCGACAGTGCAAAGGACGTCGCTCTTTATTTATTTGTTTATTCTGACTATTTATTGTTAAAGGGAAAACGAAACGAATAGCAGGTTTCATTGAAGATTTTCTGCGCCCCGCAGTCTATAGAATGAAAACACAATATTGTACTCCGTTCTTCAAGTAGTGTGATATTATATTACTTTCAATATCTTAAGGATAGTCCAAAAATCACTTTGTAACAAAAAAAAAAACCCCACAAAAAGACGCGTTATTGCGTCTTTTTAAAGTGAACATTTTCTTACTCTGAACAGCGTATTGTTCAGAAAAATGGTACGTCTGGTCATCCGTCCGGGAATCGAAACCCCGACTTGCAGAGTCAGGGACCCACTCGCCTGCAGTAAATGCCGATAATTTAGACCAACACATCTTCTACAAAATGTGAATTGACTAGAGTCTATAAGTTGCGGTCATTCATTATACGCGTCTGTTATATAAGAGAGTGACTTAGTTCCAAAGCTGAAAGCAATAATCAAAATTTCTACTCTTGCCGACATCTATAGATGTATTAAATACCTACCACGAACTGTTTAATATTTCATAACCAAACTTTATCATACGTTTTGATCAAATAATAAAACATTTTAGTTAAACGTTTAACAGGATTGGATCATAGTTTGGTCATTGGAATGAAAAATATGATAGTCATCGATTAATAAATTATTAAAGAAAACAATCGATGACAACCAATCCTGTGATCTGTTATTGAGAACCATGAGATGCCCCTATCTTACACATTAAATCATTGGTTAACAATTGAGATATAGAGTGCACTTTAATGCAGGTTTAAATTTAGAAGTAATTTATGCATCTAGCCCTTGGCGTTTAAACTAAGCAATATCATATATCAACTCTGTAGCTAACGTTTCAAAATGGTATCATTTTGTTTTTCGTCAATCATATCTAAAGTGTGCTTACGCTAATATAACTTCTGCTTAAAATCTGTTGTTTTTATCAGGAGTTTAATGCTGGACTGAATATTAAAGGGAAAGACAACTGTTTTTCGACCTAAACTTATTATTTTTATTGAATATTTTTCAAAGACAAACATCAGTATTGTACTCGCATTTGAGTAAGGCGGGACTGACGTCATTGTTCGAAAGCACGGTCGGTCACCAGTGGGGAACAGCCACGACTAGATGATATAACTATCGTGGTTTGGAACAATGACGTCAGCTCCGCTTTTTAAATGGACTAATTAACGGCTATGCTAATTCGAATGCAAGTGTAATAACGATGGTTTGCTTTGAAAATATACAATAAAAATAATAAGTTTAAGTCGAAAAACAGTTGTCTTTCCCTTTGAAGTGCTACATGTGGTGCATATAGTGTGTGGCCGCCCATTAGGTTCTGTTGTTAATTTAAAAAAATCGTACGTAAGATGTGATGCAAAAACACAAAGTATGTGTTTGTTTGATTGGTGTTAAACGTCTAATTCACTGTATTGAACTGGAAGGACACATTCGCATTGCCGGTAGTTCATGGGAAAAGCGATCAACTAAAAGCTCAAACGATAGCGCTAATGTTTATCCTCGGTTGGGAGGTGGGGTGGGGTGGGACGTGTATTCCAAATTTGGCGTCTGCCTCGAAACCTAGATCTTACTTTACATTCGATGATTCAGTGTACTGAATTACATTTAAAACAGTATTTGTTGTTATTGGGATGGTGGAATATAGCTGAATGTATATATAAAACAAACCATTTGCTATCCTGTTATCGTCTTATTTTCTGGCCTTCATCTCAATTTGAAATAACGAAGTATTCATGTTCATTCATATTATGATATAGTTTTGACTGACTGACTGACTGACGGACGGAGAGACGGGCGGTCGGACGAACGGACCGACTGACTGACTGACGCAATCTTAAGAGTATTTAACTAATACGACGATTTTCTCCAACAGTAAAAGCCAAACCAACACAACCACACAATTTCAAGTGTTTTGATCTGTTGGAAAAGTAATTTTCCTCCATTTGCAAGTAAAACCAGCACCTCAATACGGGGAACATACTTCCCTTAACCTGAGGTCTTATTCCCAATTAAGTACAACGCTATTACGAACCCAAGACAATGATTCGTATTCAACTCATTCTGGTTAGGTACAAAGCTATTTGTGGAGGAGTCTGGTAAATCTCGACTAAAGACTGCTTTGATCTTGGTACCCGTTCCAGGGTCAAATAATCCTTATTGATAAAATCATGCTGATTTGACATTTGTTTGACAATATTTGTAAAATCGCTCTCAATAGTAAAAATGTAGTATACGTAAAATTGACATTACCCACATTTATAAAACGCTAAGTTCAATAATTAAAGCGAATGCCATCCAAGTGATAATGAAGCATAATAATTTTCGTGTAGGACGTGTATAAAATTGCAAGCAGTTGTAAGTTACATATCTGATTCGCCCTTCTTTCGGTGTAAAAATCTAAGCATGGCTGAAAGTCACATCATCAAAACGGGCGTACAAGTCAGAGTCCGGAAGGCCATTTCACAATTTGGTAACTAAAAAAACTCTTTGTTTTTCATCGTCAGCTGATGGAGAGGTAAGGCCATTGATGCAAAAACGAACCCTTTCTAATAGCCGAAACGACTCGGAAGCTGCATATTCCTGGCTGTTGGATAGGTATAAAATATTCCCGGACTGTTTTTTACATTGGGTGTATCCGTTCTAGTTCCCTCAGGTGTAACTATATGTCCAAGGGAAGGAATTTTCTGCGCACCTACAACACACTTACTGTGCCTATGATTCAGTCCATTACCACGTAGTCTTTCAAATACTTCTTCCAAATTAGACATCATTTGTCCAAAGGTTCGGCCGTACACATTGCTGTCATCCAAGAAGATAAGACAATTATGACATTGCAGGCAAACGAGTACTGCTTCTAAGACATTCAAACGTATCTGGCGCATTACAAAGCCAGAAAAGCATTACCTTGAATTAATGGCTACCGTTTCTGGTAGAAAAAGCTAGCTTGCACTTATCTTTTTCTGTTTGTTCCATAGTCTAATACCCTGACATCAAATTCAAAATGGAGCTCCACTGCGCAATGTGCATTGAATCAAGGCCGCCATATGTAAGTGGCATAGGAAAGACGCCCTTCTCCGTTATATAATTAATGGATCTATAGTCGACGTAGAACCGATGTTTTCCCGTCTTTCTTTTTAACCAGCACTATAGACGCCGACCAATTCCCATTCGCTGTTTCGATTTCTCCCGTTCACAGCCTGTAATAACCGTGTCAATCTCATCCCTATCGAGGATATGAGGACGTGTCAGCTGCATGCTCATTGGTGTGGCTTTTGTGGTCTTGATCCGGAAAATGTCGCTGTTAAGAATACATCTTTCGAAAGCTATTCGACTAAAGGCTCCTACATCAGCGTGCGTCGTCCTATTTTGCCTTCAGATTCACATTGCGTACAAAGGTGTATCGATTCCTATTTGGATGGATTGGGAGGGGGAAGGGGTGAGATCGAAAGTTCAAACGCGGGTTCATCGACGACTGTAGCTGTTTCCAAATTTGGCCGATCAGGAAGGAAAAATGGTTGATTTAATGATTGATATTTAACGCCACATTCAGCAGTATTTCAGCTACGCTGTGGCGTGAACATATAGTCAAAATTATGTTATCCGAGATTCTTTATTTATTGATAAATTTCAATCAGAATTCACCCTTGCCAGTAAACATCAAAAATAGAAATCAATCAACCGAAAAGAACATAGATTTGTGTTAACACCTTTGTTTTTGGTTTGTGGTTTTTTTATTTATAAGATATAAAAAAATATCAAATATTTAATTTTGTATCAAAAACTATGTCAGATATAGTTATTTACAATTATTAATAAATACCAATGCCGAGTTTTTCGTTCTGGCGAGCCCCCAGCACTGTGTCCTGTTGACTTTTAACCGAGGGTGTTTGCCATTCGGTCGCCCGCGAGAAGACGGAGGTGGGCGAGCCGTAGATGGAGGAGGCCTGGTGTCTACCTCCATCCGCCCCAAGGCATCAAAGCTGTTTTCCAAATAAACCTGCTCCGACCCAAAGGACTTGCTTGTTGGTGGTTTTGGAGAGAGGGCTTCAACCCACTAGATGTTAATTGGTGATTAGTGATTGGCTGATCAAACTGAAATGTTGAACAGCATCCCTTGTGGCCTGGGAAGGGCGAACCTCTGTGCTAGATGTTTTTTAGTGTTTATTTAATTGTCTGATTTATTATTTTGTTTGTTTCGCATTTTTGTAACAGTTTACGTTGATGTAGCGGTTTTCAAGTTAACAGCAGAAGGGCGATCATCACCAGTTGACCATGTAAATAAAGTCTGTGTCGCGACAGACCGACAACCTCTTTGTGGCATTGGCGTATGACTGGGATGGTCCTTGAACATCCGAGACACGGGCAAGAAGCCGTGCCTCGATAAAGTTAACGTTCTCATCAGATTCAATTATTTGAATTCTTTTTTCTTTTACGAACAAACTGCATTCTTTGAAGGAGGTCATGTGGGCCTCATCACAATTACAGCAATAATATCCTTGTTGTAATCGAAGCCACCATGGCCTTCCCAATGTCCAAAGAATGTCGGTCATCGGCGGCAGCCTATAGCTCTATCTGCTTTGAAGGCTCATAGCACGTTTCGCATGATGGCACAACCATATGTAAATACCTTAAAGTAGAAGACAACCCAAAAACCATATTCAATATATAAGTTAAACTTTGTCTGTGTAATACAATACATTAATTTCCATTTTCATAACCAGATTTTAATTCTGGTTATCATCCATAAAAGAGGATCACAAGCACCAGTTGGATCATCAAATCCTGTGCGGCTAAGTTTTCCTGCACTCTGGTTGGTCAGCCAATTTTGAACTATCCAATGATAGATCAGTGAAGTCTGCTGTACACAGGATTCGATGATTCAAGTGGTTTCGGTGCTTCTCATTAATGGATGATAACTAGAGTTATGATCGGGTTAGGAACATCAGAATTTTTGTATTGCATTTGCCAGAAAATGTTTAACTTATGTAGAAAACACGGTTTTGGGGTTTTCTTGTCCTTTAAAATTTTGCGACTTGGATATATGATCACTGGAAAACTATAAATGATAGGCTCCAATTTAACTGTTTGTAATTAAAACTACGAAGTATTTTTTCCACCAACATGTAGTTTGAATACCTAACTTTTAATGCAAGCGATACAAACAATATTGGTTCATTGTGAGCCCGAGGGGTCCAGCAAGACCGTAACGATAATGTATGCTCGCTAAACATACATGTCAGGTTTTAAACTATACGAAATCCTGTTTATGAAAACAGTTGCCACGAGCATATTTTGCAATGTTGTTTTATTTCGTATAGTGCTTAAGAGCCAAAAAATGAACCTATTTTATCTTGTATAGATGAAACAAAGTGTATTTTATAGCGGGAATAGTGTGACTTTCATATCCTATACACGTGACCTTCAGTTATAATGACCTGGACAGAGCTTAGTTTATGGTTTATGCAACTAAGGTAGCTTCCTTGTCCCATGACGAGTTGTTTTTCTCCAATAAACCTGTCATTTAAAATCAGGCAACCTCTTATAGCCAGCCGAAACGGATACCTATGATAAAACCATAGTGGCAACACAGAGCGAATCTGAACCGGGGACACTGTTTCTGACATTAGGATAGGATCAGTTTTTCATTGTTTAAAATTGATGTGACTGCAGTCAGGAGCCAGTATATTATTAATGGTATACATTAGAGCGGGAGCAGCTCGACTATGCAATCGTATTCTCGCGAGAGTTTCTATAATGGACGAGACTAAGACAAGGCCATCGCGCATTAATTTCCGCCAAAATTTGGGGCGACGTATGCCAGAGACCAGCAAAATAAAAGAAGTGCAAAACAAGATGACCCGGGTGTATCTTAGAGTCAATGCCTCGACGTAGGAAGTAGAATTGATTATATTTTAGAATGCTCGACTATGTAGACCTAAGACATCGTGAGCAAATCATGTCCCCATCATAGGTGCTCGGTACTATGTAGCGATCCTCTATGCATACAGAAAAGGGCAGACACTCACGGAGTCGACCCAGTTTGTACTGTTGTTAAAAATAACCGCTTCTAGTCCACTAATCACATAAAATAAACAAATTATACCTGTTCGAGAAAGAGAAATTGTAAATCTTTAAACCACAACCCATAATTGTGACTTTCTAGCCGTTCAAAAAATATCACGGTGTCTAATCATTGACGAATTTCCGATGCTTTCAAAGATCAAATTTATTTCGATTAAAACTTCCTGGTTTATTTACATCACAGAGAGCTATATGTATTTGACATATTTAGTTTAACCTGTGTGCGAGGAGGTATGAGTTTTATTTATTCTCCGTTCCCACTATCACGATTGGCGGTACGATTGAAATCGTGGAGTAATGTGGTGATCATATCAGATCTTGTTGTCATTCGTGGCAATTGTGTTAATCGAAGGAAAGTTTTGGAATGTTAAAAACTATTCTACGATTAACACGATTAATTGCCAATCGTGATAATCGTAGTGGATTTTAACAAAGCGTGACGTAGAAGTTCACGAAACAATGACGTCCACGGTCAGTCGTCCTGTAGAGATATCGTAGCTCAAATGTTGATCACTGCCAATCCTCATCGTGAAAGACATCGTAACCACAATCGTGACAGAACGGATCGCTACGTGATGGACGTATCAGAAATAATCGGAACATATCTGCACCTACTCGATTGTCCCAAACCGGGAGCTCTGATCGTAACGGTCGTGTCATATCGTGGACTCAATCGGGACAATCCTATCAAAACGTATATGAACGCATCTGAACTAGAGACCAGATCGTGATCATATCACATGCAAGCGCACCAAATCGTAGCAGGACGTACCACCTCGTATCAGCTACGATTCGTCGCGTTCTTAACGGATCACACGACAGTGGGAACCTAGCATAAGAAAACGCATGTGGTGTCATCGTCTACTGCATTGTACTGTGTACACTTGAAGTACTAGGATACCGTGGGAAAATGTCTTCATTCGGGTCATGTAACCGTACTATCAATTAAGCTACTAAGACGTTTCGATACAGAAAGAGAAATAAAAGGGAAGCAGAGTATATAATAATATAAATATCACGAAATGCTAACAGGTACTGTGACTTGTACGGGTTTTCCCTTTACCCTGAGCGGGTTGTTGGAGGGAGATTCATGTTGCCCTAGTGCACCCAGAGCTAAAGGGGAACTGAACACCGATCTGTTGGTGGTGTCTGTATTGCGTCGTGTTGTTGTCCTGTAGTTGTCCCCTCTTGTCTTTGTTTGTTGCCAGTGGTGTCTAGGGTGGTGTCCTTCACCCATTGGCTGGCACATCGACATAGAAGTGAAATACCCTTGAGTACGACGTTGAATCCCAACCAAACAAACAAACAATCCAATACTCTACTCTGAAAACACTAGATTATCTCCATATCTTTTTTGTTAATTGTACAAGTATTTCAATGGCATACTTCAAAACACAATGCCTTATCGGGCTGACATTAACGCATTTGTGAATTGTTAAATCCATTAGTTGACATCAAATAGCCAAGGGAAGAAATGTCAATGATTGCGCGCCTTTTGTTGAGAGTAGGTTAGTCGTATCGTATTATCGGTTATCGCACCTGTCAGAAGGACAATGTATTACAGAAATGTGCCATTTAGCTGTTTCAAAACAACTTCACGACCGTTCCAGTTTGCATAGCATAAGAATGTAAGAAATATATCCTTGGTCTATTTTTATTTCTGAAATACAGTATACAATAGATAAATTGCATTGATAAAATATAGTACACCTTGACCATTCACAATATCCATGCATGTCGACAAATGAGCAAGCAGAAAGATTCACATATACTGCATATATACACGACAAATTAGCCATTTATACAATCATTCTCACTTTATGTACCCAATATTGCACGAGCCCACAGATCACCTGGGATCTTCCCCATCACTCACAGTGACGGACATATTCATGATAACTATGAATAATACTGTTATGAAAAACCAACTTCAAAATACTACTGTACATAAACGAAACAAAGGCTTCCGAATGACACTTAATGTTCATTAACACATCAATTGTTGCACTCCGCAAACCTTATTGATGTATCGAGCCACTGATCGGGCGTGTGTAGTTGTTCGTGCTCTTCTAGAATGAACGGGCCTCTGAATTAATTTTGTCTACAATTTGAAGTATATATTTAACAAGTAATTTAACGCGACTTATACTGATAATTTAAGTAAAACGCTGTCTATGCCCCCTACCCTCTACAATCGGAGTGAATACTGAAGGCATCCTGCAATAAATTAAGCCTTTTTTGGCCAAATTTGACCTTGTCAGAAACTTAAGCTGGTCATCTCCTATCCAATTCTACAAAGTATAATATTAGACATAATTGTCCGAAGTAAGGTGTATAGGCCTAATAGAAAAATGACAACAGAATTCCAAGTTGTGTCTTTTTACTGTTAATTGCGGAAAACAAACAACGGAAAAACAATATCTATATAAACTGTCCTGGGTCTATCAACAATATAGTCACAAAGTAAAAGAACATGATCCCTAACTACGTGCACATTGTACAATTAATCTCAGTTCAGGCATTCTTCAATTCAACCACGCGTTACAGCTACGATGGGCCATCGCAAGCAGTACGCAAGAACACATCATATATTAATTTACTTTGCCTATCGTAGCCTACGAAACATCCCATACATGCTTAATGTGAAAAGGAGTTCAATACTATATACATACACGTTAAAATGTCAGCTTAAATATAGAAAGCGCATATTAAAGATACAGTTTGGTGTAGAAGGTAAGGCAAATTGACACACAATCGTCCAGTCAAATTCAATGGAATGTTTCTTTTTAAAATTGTCTTTTCTGATTTCAGACTCATTCTGTTTGAAGCAATACTGACACCAGAGTTCTGTTCTTTGTGAGCTATGGAGAGATGAAGTAGCATTTTTAATGTGTATTATTTGGTTGTCATATTCAGTTGTGTCCAAACACTGTTCAGTTTCAAAGCGAATATTTAATAGCCAGACATAGGTTAGAAATTGCACAGTTATAGGGAATTATGTATGGCATTACATTGGCTCATACATTTGACTTTGACACGTTCAATTGTTTTGCCCTCTGTCCCTGACAACACCCTAATGCCCGCTTGAACTGTTTTCCGACAAGGCGGCGGAAGTTTTCATTCAGAAAACTATAAATCACCGGATTCACAGCACTGTTTATGAAGTAGGATTTCAGGCAAAATTTGTAAACTACTTCTTCAACTGGAGTCAATTCCTCTTCTAGATCTTTGATGAAACTTCTCAGAATCATGACGATCAGGAAGGGAAGGAAACTGACGACAAAGGCTAACGTCACTACAAAAAGCACCAAAGTTGTACGCCTAGGTTTCATGTTTGTTTTATTTTTGACTGGGTTTGATTTGACTGAGTTTTGTTTACCGTTGGACTGACTCGTTTCCGCCGACATCACACAACTGCTATCGTCTGCCGAACTCTGGCGCCGGGTGGTTTCCTGTTCCCAACGTTTTCTAGAATCCGGGGACATTTTTTCTCCAATATTAGCATTTTTCCTACGCCAAACTTCCACTCCTATACAGATATAGAGCACCGTCAGAAACAAGAGACACAGAATGAATGTCAGACCGAGAAATCCATACCATAGTTTGGGGAAAATCGTGTCTTTCATTTCGTCAGTGGTGGAGCAGTCTACTCCAGTAAGGCATGGGATGCCTGTTTCAGCAGTTTTCCTGCCGAATATTATAGCAGTTGGCCAAGAAATGACAAATCCGAATATGATAGCCCCTATACACAGGCGCTTTGTCTTCTTAGATGAAAACACTTTTGAAATTTTACAAATCCTGAAATATCTATCAAAGGCCACGTCGATGAGAATCAAGGCAGACGCTACAATGGTGGAAGATTCCGAGTATCTGAGCAGTTTACATGCCGCAGGGGAATTAAATTTAAATGGGAATCGGAGATCAGCAATTTCCGTGGGCATGCCTACAACGCAGCTGACCATGTCCAATACAGCCAGAGACAGGATGAAATAATCGGAGGAACCTTTCCGTTTCTTGGAACAGTACACAAAACACACGATTAGATTGCCAAATGTTCCGACAATTAACAAAACTCCCATATATATGATGACAGGGAGGTATAGCAACGCTTTTTGGTCGTTGATTATTGTGAGCAATTCCTCGCTGTTATTTGGGATGGTACATGCTATACTTTCATTCTCAATACGACTGTCTTCGGTATAAACGGTCTCCACCATCTCCATTTTGGAAGCACACTTATTGTCCTACGCAGAAAAATAATAGCAGACGAATGTTATGACGTCAGACGCGAGGCGGGAACAAACTCCACTGACTCATGCCACACTCTCCCTTCATGTTTTACTGAAATGTAAAGAAAGAGAAAAGCTGAGCTGGATAGGAAAACTGACGTGACAGGGGGGTTGTTAATCTACATATAGAGGATTATTCAGGAAGACAGGTTAAAGCAGTTTGTGACTAGCATGTTATTGTTCTACTTAGTACGCCGTAAAAAAAACCCAGAATAAAATCTATGAGTTTACTCGCATAGCACCGGCTGTTGGGATGACATTCGCCATTATTATAGTCGTTGTAACACGGGATTAAAGAATTAGTATAGTTTTGTTATTTGACTAAGGTCGTATCTAGGAAAATCCATGCATTAAACGTATACTGCACAATTAGTAACCTGTCCCAAGTCGACCGAACATCTTGCCCCTGAGCAACATTGCTGTGCCTTTATGTTAAGGTCATCATTTCAAGCCGGGGCCAAAAGTTCTAATAGTTCAAACTTATCTATGTGATTTAGTTAAAGACTTCTACAAAGACTAACCTATTCTCGGTGAACAGTCCTACTTAAGACCGGTTAAACTGTTATTCTATAACCCCAATTCTAATCTATGTGAGCTGTATATCGTCTGAATCCGAGACCTTCAACCTAGACAGGGTCTATTATGTCGACAGTTTTGACATAAAACCCAGAAGCTCCCTTCTCTCCCCGTCTACTGCTACTATCAAATGATTGTCTTAGACCTAATAATATTTATGTACTCTCGGTGGGTCATGTCTGTTGAATATCTTAAACTATTACTTTGCACAAAACGAGGTGATGATGATTCATTAAAGCCAGCCTGTAGCCCTCTTTTGACAAGTACAAAGTGTTATTGAAATTGATGACAATAAAACAACAAGTAGTTCTGTATAACAAAAACTGAAATTAAATAGTTTGTAACAGATAGTTTTTGGTTACGCCAAGTAGTTATTCTGCGATTTCCTTTTTTGTCTCGACACCATCTGGTAATCATTTATAAAGCTGGTTATCATTGGCCTACTGTCGGTTTTGCCGGAATAATTTATTATGTTTAACCGAATCCATTAAACACACAGGTCTTGGGATGAACATAGATGCACGGTGTATTTCAGAAAAAACAGATACGATCGGCGTCAGATCAAGCTGTTATCGAAGTTTGACGATTTATAATTACAATGAATTATCCAGGCAATCATAATCGAAAGTGCCAACAATATGCGCTTTACAGCCTCCATGTTGATGATTTGTCAACATAAAGTATTCAAGCGGATGTTATATGAACAATTTCTTATACAAGGGCAAATCAACTACCGTGCACATTTTGACTACCATCGTAACCGCGTAAATAAGAAGCAAAGGCAAGTCATTTCGCGATAGAAGGAGCGTGATCAGTTATCGATAATGTAAAGAAACTATCGCGATCCTTTCGCCACACTTGTGCGCGTAAAAGTATTCACGTTCTACAGCGTTCTTCTTTATTCCGTCATACTCACAGTACCTGACCAGGCCTTCTACGAATAGCACAGACAGAGAAGTTACAGTTAACCGAATAATAACAACCAATGACATTTAACTCGATCAGACATCCAAACCGTTCAATTGAGAAGAGTTTGTGGTTAAAACGGACACAGATAATGTTAAGAATCATACCTGGCTGCCATACACAGTACTTCTCTCGAGCGTGATACTCCACGGAGTGTTCAACAGGACAAAAAACATCAGCTGGTATTTAGACTAACCTCATCCATATGCTGCAGAGGATTTAAAAGTCAATGTTTGACGTGTTTTCAATACATCAGATACATTCACAATATTTGTCTATAGTCCACCGAGACGAGAGTTTAGCTATAAACAGGAATTGATCTGATGTTGAATCCTTTCACCGAGTCAGAACGTCCCTTAACAATACTTTGGTTATTACACGGCTGACATTTACAAGGAACAGCAGTTTGGGACCCACTATCCGATGACCGCGCTGACCTTTATTTGTTCAACTTGTATTTATCCCTTAATGTTGTTAAATTGGGAAAGAGAATTCACTGTTAATAGGTGTTACCGGATAATTCGTGACGAGTCAAATTAAAGGCGTCTGGGAAAGTGACCACTGGCAATCCGGTCAGCTTTATATTCAGCTGGTCAAACCGTGAATGACCTTTAAATGAATAGCAACAATCTAGACTATTAATAAACACAATTAGCGCAGCTTAAACTAATATAGAATAATTGGAATGAAGCTAGTTATGAAGCTATGTGAGCACTATACGGGCTGAGATTGTCTACAAACATCATTATTGTACAAGCCAATTAAACATTTAAGTCTACCGGAACTCGAACCCAAATACTTCGGCACAGGCCTACATTAGAAATCGTTTAATAAATGATTCTACAGAGCCTAAATTTCAAAATTGCCGAATTATTTCAATGCTGGAACAAATTCACCGTATAAGAAAAACCTTAACATCTCAAAGTTAAAAAACACCGTTCGGTTATTGGCACGTGCTACCTATAAAGTCAGTCTCTTCAAAAGGGGTCAGTTACAAAGAGGGCTGTTTAGCACCCATTGGATTGTCGGATTAACATGGTATGTAAACCCTTCCCAACAGTTGTCATAGTCCGTTGATAAGCTATCTTTCTCCCTGGCTTCATAGAGTGTGACCTGACACTTAAACTCCCGCGGAGTGCCCGTAATGAGCTACCACAACATCTGCGTCCTATAACCCTGGCATCAAATATCACACGAACCTAACTCTCGGCAATGTTAACACGACTACATGACAACCCTTTTACTGATTGTAGGTACCCTTACCGTATGCTGCTTATTATGGTATCTACGATTTCAACCGTATCAACAAAAATAAACATTTCACTGCTCCATTGGCTGCGTTCAGAACAATACTATAAAAGGCGCACCATGAGTTTTTAAATTTTTAACATCTCACTGTTTAAAATTATGCAAACAAATAAAGCTCTTCTGCATTGATATTACCACTATAACAATGGCGGGCTCACGCGCCGGCATGATCTAACCAATTACAATTATTGTTTCAGCACTTGTATCCTATTAGGTGCGCATATTAAGTGAACGAAATGACATTTACACTAACTCTATCAACAACATTTCGCCCTTACAGCTGATTGGGTTGATAAACTGCTCTGAGTCAATCGTATTGAAACATTTTAGAGATTGCGTAGTCCAGCAGCACAAAGGCGAAACACAATTCAGTAGTTTATTCGATTGTTTGGTTGGTGGTGATAACCGGGTATTTCTTTTTATGGCGGCTTTACATGGCCAGTTATAGGTGGAAAACAGATAAGAAACCTGGTTAATGCCTGCAGCTACTGGGAAAGTTTCACTGGGGCATCGGCTCTGTTGTATAATGTAGTGAATGCCGTGACCAAGTTCAGAACGGAATGAGCCACATGTAGACCGTCTGCATGTGGACAGGCGAGGTGCTCTCTGTTACTTTAGAAACAACAATAATTGTTTCCATAGGTTTTGTGTTTGTGCGATCTTAAGTTTGGTATCATATACTCTTCCTTCATCTACAGCAGCCAGAATTGTTGAGTATTGTGTTAATGGACATACTAACTTCATTATAACATTATCTACAGCGTGTAAAATTCGCATACTATTTCGCTCAAATCTTCAATTAAGTAGACTGACTGCTTAAAACGAATTTGATATCGTTGTCGAATAAATTCGGTATCGTCTTATAAGTGTCTATATACACTGAACGCGGAAGAAAGAACAATTTGCGTATTTTTAACGATCGAGGGAAACGGACGATTTCAAGTCTCGTTTGACATGTAAAATATGTCAGAAAGTTCAGTATTTCAAATATTATTAAACAGTACTAATTAAACCCTTAATAGCCGATAGGTTAAATTTTTGAAATAACACAGTTTTGTGGACTCCTAACTCTGAATCTTTATTAAAATAGACTTTTGGAGATAAAGAACTCGGCATGTTCTTCTGCTCTTCAAATAGTTACCAAATTTAAAAACATCCGAAACAATTGTAAGTGTCGCAAAAGCTTATTGGTCAGAAGTGTGCTGTGGAAAGTTTGTGGTAAAGGTCGCTAACCACGAGACCTACCACAATGCGTCAGTTGATCAGCTTTAACAGCAGGAACTCACTTTTAGCCATATGGACACCCGTCAATATGCTGCTAAAATAACCACATTTGACTAATCAGGTTAACCTGGACGATAACCGACCGTGTCACCAGACGCGGGGAATGACCGATAGAACAAAATCAAGCAGTGCATTATCCAATATAGCACCTGTGCATAAAAAGGTCGATGACATTTACATCCGGTTTTTCTTGTTGTTGTTGTTTAAAATGTTAAACGAATTTTGCATTTGTCTACCAGAAATCGCTTTCTTTGATTACACTTCCATGAAATATTTAAATGTTCTACCAAAAACAGTGTGGTCTTAGCACAAGATGCTGTGACAAGTCCAGTTATGGTATGATAAACAGTGTTTATGACTGTTCATAAGTCATTGTCCTATTTGATGTGGTCATAAGTATTGTATATAGTGTAGATGTTTCTAGGTGAGAGGTGAACTATAGTAATGATTAAATCCATTCCAAAAATGTGTTTAGTTGTTTCATCTAAAAAATGTACATGTAATCTACCATTGTGGTTATGTTAAAGAACGAATAGCCGTACAGACTATATACGCTTACATATGCCTGCATGTATAACAGGAATAGGCTATCAATCTTATAAACACAAATCTTTATTGTTCTTATAACTAAATAATTAGTACATGTTATATGTCTGATATCATATACTAATATTATATTCTCTGGCACTCGCAATCATGCATGTAAATACAATGCAAAACTAATATCCACAATTATGTCATTATAGTTAATTAATATAACGATTACGGTTTGGTTTAGTTAACGCGGAAGAAAGACACACAAATTAGCCTGCACTTGAATCTAAACTAACTTGGTTATGTCATCAAGTTAAGATGATGATAACGGATATGCGATTTTGGAACAAAATGAGGAGAATTTACAACATATCCGCAGTTATATACATCTTATCTGGTTAGTGATGTATGTGTACGTATTTGGAGTCAATTGGAATTATCCAAATAAACACCATGACAGCATACAAAAGCAAACATGTCAAACTGTCCACTTTACAGTTATGATTGAACCCGTTTCACTGTATGACAGGAAATTCATAAGAACGTTTGATATTGATAACTGTAACCCTATATAGGGGGAAACATTTTGTGGTTTTTGAAACATTGGCCCATGATGGCTGTTAAAGTAATTGACTATCGAATAACATGAAAACCCGGAGATATTGTCTATATCAATTACCCTGGTGAATGGTGACTTCCCCGTTAATTTAGTGTGGCGAACTGATCATGTACAACCTCACATAACTGTTTGTTTAACTTTATCGCCTTGATGACATAAGCGAGTAATAATTAAACGAAAGTAAACTTCCTAATGTCGCTGTGTCTTGTATCTTTACGCAGCGAAACAGCTGACTCGGCCAGCTAGCAAGGTAACTATTTTAGGGTACTAGGATATTTAGTGTTTGGCGTTAACCAGAATTTATTCCCGCTTGTCCATCGAACTTTTCATAATTGCTAATCGATCGAATGACTGGTTGATTGATTTACTGATTTATCCACTGGTCGATTATTAGAATTAAATTGACTAATGCATTTAATAGCTCTGATCACCAAAATCAGTACATCTTCTCAAGCCAAGGGTTTTATATCTGAGCAACTCTGCACTACAACCCTTGGCGGATAACTCCGGTATAATGGGACTCGGCTTCCAAGAGATTTGATTGGATGCGTGGGAACTTCTACGCATCCAATCAGATATTTCGATTTTGTTTGGGGTATTCAACCAACTCAGTGAAATTATCGATATGTACCTACCGCTACAGACACCAAATCCACGTATATATGCCACCACTGCTATACAAAGTTAAACAAACTGGAGTACGACATTCAACATAGATTATCTACGCTCGTTGGATGTAGGGCCTAACTGTAAACAAGTTGAGTTAACTATAACTTTGATCATTTTATCCGCCAGGTGGCGTAGCTGAAACTGTCGTACATCAATTATCTGCCAAGGGTTGTAAGGCAGAGTTGCTCGGATATAAAACCCTTGGCTAGAGAAGATGCAATCAGTATAAATTAAGGAAATCTGCCTCGTGTATATGTCAGATTATGGGCAGACATAGCTTTTTGGCGACAATTGAGCGATCAATGAGGACCTCTCACATTAGGCCATATTACCATTAAACATCAGTTTTGAATGGTAAACTGTCATAGCCGAACATTTGTCATTCTCAAGTTCCGGAGATTTTTCTTGTGAACACAAATTATATGCTGAAGTATAATGTTACTAAACATAAACACGAGCGCAAAGTTTTATTACATATAAATGTATTCTTTTTATTTGTACTATTGGTGAGTAAACCGATAGCACACTCAGGCCAGTGTGATAAATTGCTAGAAACACAACCTACCTGTATGAAGGATAGTCTGTATAAACACATAGAGAGGTCTCCAGAACGATTATCGAAGGTATGCATATGCCGAATAAAGTACGCCTCTTACAATCCAATATAATAAGAGCGCTCTCTTGTTGTGATATAACAGCTGTGCAATACGGGTCGAGGTATTATCAACAAGGATAGAGCCCTAAACAAAACATTCCGTAGCCTCCCTGCTTAATATGTCAACATTGTTTTGAAACCAACAATTTGTAGGCAAAGTCTAAATGGAATGCTGGTTGTTAGGTTTGTAAAGCATTTAATCGTTTGGAAATTCTATACAGACAAAACGAGGACACTTATATATAGAAGGGGTCTCAGGGAAAACCTTGTTGGCTGCCCTTAGTTTGTGTAAATTCGTCACCGCTCCATTGAACGACACGTTAGACTGGTGGGAACATTATTCAGACACGGAGAATTCAGTTTGGTCCGATATTCAACATATATTATATAGTAATTTTTGTGTCTTTTAGATATATTATATTATAAGAGTGCTAAGTTATTCCAAATTTGAAATAAACAAACATTTTCGACAGGTATAATTATGTCGTTCAGATTGAGTTTTAAAATTTGAGTTATAAGTTGGGCATTAAGTCATTAAACAACCTACATCAGTATACCGTGTTTAAAAAACCAGCTGCTATAACTATTTCGGATGAAGTAAATGGGATGTCTCAAGAATATACTTACCTGTCTGGGTTTACCATTGTGCTATTTTGAACACTATTTGTAAGGTAGGCCCTACATTATATATTAAACAAGTCAATTATGATATTTCCAGCTATTGAGGAGACGAGCTCACGAAACGTTTTCGTTCCCGTGGGATCCATAAGCCCAGCTATCAAAAATATACCCAAACCTATTCATTATATTATACATGAACCACGCGTAGGCCTACCTCTTTTGACTAAATCGCAAAATATATAGTATATATAGAAAAGTTCTATCAGCACGCCCACCTATCCAACTGATCAGTATCAATGTGCAGCTGGGATCAAATTCAATAGCTTTTCAGATAACAATCCAAATTTTCTTCTTTGGCGAAATTTCAAAGAGACCATTATCGCTTTTGTTTTAATTTAAAACCCACGTGTTGCCGCGAGTATTTTATTCCATGCCGTATCATGGGAGCTGACTCATCTGTATTTACCTTATCAATCGTATGAATCTGTTTAAAATAGCTCTACTGTGCCGTAAACTCATCTATAGAGTAAAGAAAACAGGTCTAGATTTTATCTAAACTTCATATTATTGAAATTCGAGAGATTTCCCATTTGTGTATGGTGAATGGCTTTTGGAGAGATGGGCACCTCCATACAGTGTCCACATTCCACTTATCACAAGTGGATCAAAGAATTGTTTGGGAACAGAAATGTTCGTGAAGTCTTGAGGATTGAGTTCGTGTAAACATTTTGAGAAGAGTCTAAACGTGGATTGTTTTAGTCCAGAAGATAGCAACTAGCTAGTATAGAGCGCTCTGTCAGATACCCTGATACAGTACACGCACCTGTAGACAGGAATTAGCTGCTGGTTCTCCTCCAAATAAATGTGTTCAAGCTGCTGGCGAAGTGTTGAAAATATTTCTGGGAATCTTCAAAACATGTCTAGGAAATTCCAGGAGTCGTTCTGTTCTTTCGTTAAGAAAAACACCTGTATCTCTTTAACACAGCAGCGATACTTGTACCTGTCAGATAGAAATGTCTAGTCTTTACGACTTGAACTCTCCGTGCACGTCAGACAGAGCGCGTGCTTTTCACACAAGGAACAAAGCCAGGATTTATAGCTGTAGCTGAACATCCACCAATTCCGAAAGCTTTCTAAAATCGATATTCTTAAGACGCCTGAGTGGCTATCGTTCCTTGTGAGGCGGTATAATAAAGAGCATGTGCACGTGCGGCGAAAAGCACTTCCTGCATGCGCGCACGCGTCTCTTGGTGATGAATATAGTACTTCGATCGATAAGTACTGGCATCAATAGCTAAATTTAGATTTTGTATTACTAATTAATTTGGGGAAAATAAGAGAAAAGTAATTCCATATAAATGTGGTCATGAATCAGTTGTAATATCGCCTTTTCTATAACGAGGACCAGGGCACTGCCCGAGGACGGTGTATGATGCATAGCACCAGAGGGTGTGTGCATGGGATCGGGGATAGTACATTACTCACACCGCACTATACAGATATAATACGTTATAGACATATTAAATTGTAACAGTTTCTGTTTCTTCGCTGATTTTTTTCTCACCGCCAATTGTCAGTAAATTACAAATAAAAACGCTTTAGGCCTATCCACATTTCTTACAATGGTTTTTTTAAACTTAATACACATCACAAATATATTAAAGTTGGCATACATAACTAGGCAAACATTTGTATGATGGCAATACAGCATTACTCGAGTTAAACAACTTTAAAATGCAATATAGTTCCGAAATACAACAGACAAATTGTTTGGATTAGAATTTAATCGACTCTTTACCGTATCTGTCGAATGAATATGAAATTGCAGCCAATGACAAACGGGAGTCTTGTATTTGTTAGTCACGCATTGGTGACAATGACGTCCACTATTCTCCCGGGGTCTGTCAGCCTACCCTCTCCTGATAGCTTAACATTGACGGAGCTAAAGTCCAGTAACGCACCACCATTCACGCGTTAAGTCGTGCATGTCGCTGCTCGTGCATAATTAATCCCAGTGGTCCAGCATTATAGGATGACACGCGACTTTGGCGGCGTTATCTGGATGGCTTGAAGCCTATATGCCGACCAAATCAATGCGCTCTCTGACATTGTATCGGAGAAATGACTCATGCCTGGAAGATCGGTGTGCGCGTGCCGCTACCTTTGGTGATGATCCCGAGAACACAATAACGACCTTTACACAGAACTACACCAACAGTAGTTCCACCGTGTTGGCCAGGTAGTAGGTATCAAATGGACTGGAAACTGTGCATGCATGGACAAAATATACCAGTCTGTGCAAATTTAGGGTAGGAGCAAACAGAAGTTAATACAGCTCAAGTTTACTTAATAAAGATAATTTCCACCCTATTAGAATCGGCCGTTAGCTTAGAATCGTGTCATTTACAGATTTATATCATACGATATCGAAAATAAAAACATCCGTGGTCCATAGAAATGGATCGGAGCACGGTCAATGCCATGGAAAACAACACTGTTCCACCTTACCAGTACGCGTACAGTTTAGTATGAATATCACTAATTTTATATAAGTCACTGTTTTTGTAGAAAGAAGTTTTAGCAGCGGGTGGAATCTGATTATACGCAGGTGTTCTTCACAGAATCAAGAAGCCTGGTCATATTAAAAATCGGCTGATATTTGAGCTATCTTGTCCCTCCCCTTGCCTTATATTTATTACAAACCTTTACATTGTATCGAGGAAGCTATTTTTAGGACGCTTAATATAACCAGTGACTATAAATAGCGTAGAGTTGCTATTCTAGAATTGTCATTTTATTAACTCTCAAATCGCTATGTAAAGATCTGTGATCAGATATAGATATACAATATCAAAGAAATATAAACAGAACATTCACTGCATGTTGATTTTATAAACGATTAGCTTACATGAAGACCAATAATATAAACCTTAGACCTTTAACGGGGTAAAATACGTGATATTGGCAAAACGTGAATTCTATTTAAATGTTAATTGCCACTGGACTATAAATAATATTGTTCACAATTTGTTATGTTTTGGGCTACTCTTTCCACTTAACGCCTACTCAATAATTGATGATGTAGCTATAGGTCAGAGTGGGCCTCATATTACACAATAACCTCAGTATTTCCCTCGGGGGGCATCTTGAACTATACTGGGTGGAAACGAGATCTAGGCAAGCAGATAGGGACCTCAGCCAGACCACAAGCCTAAATGCTACATGAATATAAAAGTATTTAAATTTTACGATAATTTGTTCAGTTAGCTTTGACAATACTGATCGGATCTCGGTGGAGTAATTAACATGTTGTCATCATAGGAAACAACGGTTTGTTACGGGGATTAAATCAGTTGCAATGTCATTTAGCTGCTTTTCAATTCATCATACATATCTGATAAGACCATCATGGCACTTTCGTTATAGCGTTTAAATGTCATATGAATCAAACCAATTTTACACATCAACTGCAGCAAAACAGCAAAAAAAGAACTGAACTGAAATACAATATTTAGTAAAGATAGATGAAATTTGAAGCTGTATAGGTAATGTTTCACAGTTTCATATTCTGAGTGTTATAAAGAGGAGCAAAAAAAAAGAAAAAGACTGGAATCGAGCTAACTTTGTTGTCCTTTCTAGGAATAGTTAATTCTTTAAATAGAATTATCGCCAGTATTTGTTCAAAGTCCGTGTGTAAATTATATACTTTAGTGTCTAAGTGTTCTGAAGATAGCCAAAAATAACGGAAACTGCTTTAATGTCATTTCTATTTGTAGACAGTTGTTCAAGATTAGACACGTCAGTTGTAGCATCCTCGATTAAACCTACAGAGTAACAAAGGTGTTAATGGCTACAAATAGGCAGGTTGTGATTTGTTTCCAGTCTATTGTTAAAAATGTATGAAGGCCAGCGTTTCAACATCTGGCGAACTAAATTCTGCTCTAATGTTTCAGACAGGCAAGGGCAAGGCCTCCACAGAGAACAGTTTTTCGTCAATCTTAAGAACAATGGTTGTCGGCTTTGGGTTGATTTCTTTGTATTGGGAGAGTGGATGAGTCAGGAATCATAGCGCACAGAAGCTCTAACGGGAGAATGCCAGCTGATTATCAGGCGAGAAAGGTCGATTAGACAGACAGACAAAGGACATATTCTATTTACATTAATAAGGGGCTGGCTTCACTGGCGATTCCAGATGACAAATTGACGAGACCCGGCGGAGAACAAAGTCTTGGAGAAAGCCAGGACCCGAACAGCTAACAAAGGAAACGCTCACAAAGCTCCCATAACGTTTATTTGTCGTTGACAAAATGTTAACGGAAAATAAGACAGGCGGTCGAGACGAATATTACTTGTTACGACAGATTTAGGAAAATAGGAATATATTAAGTGATAATAGACCAAGCCTGCGTGTGTCTATTTCCTCGGCCATCTCCGATTGTTGTTTCCTTCTGTAGAATAAAGTTAAACTCAATTCAATCTGATATAAATGAAGGGTCGGTAATTTTGTATTCGAACCCAATTTTGGGACCTAAAACATTCCAAAATGTATTCACGTGTATGCTATATGTATTGTTGCAGTAGATATCTAATTCAAGGCGGACAGCATTAATACGTCGTATAGTTTGTCAGCTTTTCAGGGTAAAATAGATTTTCAATATAAAGATTGTTCATGGTTGTATAACATGCTATCATTCCGAAGACTCGACTTTGAAAGGTCACCATGACCCTTACAAAGCTATTTTCATCAAATTCTGAGGGTTTGCAATAAATGCCCTTTTGAGTTTAGTTGTGGCTGGGTCTCACAGCAGGTAGCGAGATACTGGGTACCTCACCAAAAGATAACATGGCGTTTAGTTTCTGGTCTCTCCGCTACACTCCCACTATGACGCCATGTAATAGTATACAATAGTCCTAGAGACTCACATTAAGGAGCCGGGGCGGGTGCGTTTGTGGAAGATTACACTGTTTGTAGTTAGGGCTCAGGCTGTTGGAATCTTTTATTTACAATGTTATCTCCATTATTGGTCCAGGCACAGTATGGTGTCAAGTATTGGCTCACAAGGAGCCAGCAAATGGTGAAAGCATATGGTCATCGGTGGGTTGATCTTTATCTGTCTTATCACCAAGCCGATAGTGGAGAGGCTGTAGATCAGTCAGGATGATCTATCGCGGGTTGCTATAGGATAGGCCATGTCATGACCATAGACTCTAATCTACACATTTACCTACTCAAATTGTTTAATCGAGCTCAAACTACTTTCACCTTATATTATTTTTTCCATCACAACCGTAACCATCGCTATCCATTACCTTGACTTTAATCTAACATTAGAGAAAAAAGGTAGCTTAGTCACACAAAGTACTCACAAACCTGTGTATTGAGTGAATGCTCGCTATTCATCCTGTTCCTTTAATCATGTAGGCTATAATAATAGCGCATTAACTTCGTATTCTTTTTTGCTCTCATTTATCGAAATTCTTCAAAAAAAAGCCGAAAGACAACTTACAAAATGAAATATCACTCTTAAACAGTCAAACTTCGGACGTTATCGTTCATGGTAAGAAACATGTCACATAATTTCTTCTTGGGTGTCCTAACAAGAAACACGAACCTCTTTTTGTCGATCTTCTGGCATAGCAAAAATGACTAGTGTTTTAAAACCGTAGTTTTGTATCCTATCTGTTGCACACCATGTGTATAAGTACCGGGGACATTATAACAGCGACTAACTATGCTGTTGCACTTATCATTAAATGTCGTTAACACTTATTTATAAAATGCTTAGTGGTGTGCCGCGGCTCAGTTGTTTATTGGACTGGTGAATCCTCTTATGTACCTCACAGATTCCAGATCGTGTACAATGGAAGCTTCCCCGTGATTACGGGTATAGCGGGACTGGTTTCAGACGGGTTGTCCACCAAATCCGGGAAAATCGTTATATATCTAAAATAGCCACAATTATGATATTAAGCTAAAAAAGGACATTATATAATGTTTTGTTTTATTTTGAATAAAGGCAAGGGTAACAATGTATGTATTACAATTTGCCTCTTGATTTGCGGATACGATTTACGGACGAACCAGTGATGGTTTGAGATCAATAATCAAAAAGTATGATTAAGAATTACGTTATCAGTTATAGTATTTATCTTGACGAACAATGTTCTGAAATTTCATCCGCATCATGTGTGAATAACTGAAACAAAACTCCCCGAACTGTGCCTGCCAAGAATTTTAGCTCTTTACAGTAACAATGTCAAAAGTAATTGAGTCTCTGTCTTTTATTGAGACCACAAGATGATATTCTATCCGCAAACAGTATACTCTTAGTGCTAGACTATCTCAGCTATTGAGACGATATAATTGCTGAGGCTCTTTGAACGGTTATAAAGTGCCAAGTAACTATTTAATAATAACGCTTAAACTCTTGTCTCCTTTGCTAAGCAGTAACCCTAGTTAGACTAAACAATTTGTCCGTGAAATGGAAGTACAACTAAACACACATGCCGGCCACCAAGTTAAAAGTCCCGCCCTGTCTTAATCTACTAACTACTCTAATGTTTTCCTTGCCATAACAGTTTCAATCCCGCCAACAAATAGTTTATTGACTCAGTGGAGAACACACGGAAGCTGAACCCGTTCGCTTTCATCTCCGCTAGACAGCAAGATTTATACCTCTATAGATGTGTCTGTCTTTGTAATCTGTATAGCTGTCACTCAGCGTATACATAATGCAATAACACGTCTCAATCAGCACGTCCCAATTAATTCTTTCAAACGCATTACACATAAAGTAAACCTAGACACATTTTAACCGCTAACTTAAGAAAAACAGACGTATACTGCCATTATTTTACTTCCTCGAATGTTACAGGCTTGTAAATTGGGAGTTAGTTGTTAGGATTTTGTAAGGCTGGGAATTTGCCAAAAATCTGATACTTAACCTTTAACATTGATCAGAATGTTAGGTTTTCGTGACAGTTTTATTCAATACCCTAATGCATGTTAAACGCGCAGTAATGTGATTACAAGTTATTACATAACAGATTCTCCATAGATTGATTAAGGTTATCGTCGGACAGGTTCGCTATTAAAAAAAACTTCCTCATACAAACCTTGATAGAACAATAAGAATATAGGCCATTAATCAAAAAGGCTAATTTGCTATCTGGCGAGAGTCCTTACTTAATTGTGTGCCATTCTTTACATCTATAGACCCCACTCAATAATACGATTGGATGAATGCTGCTCTATACGTTGAGCCCCAGGCGTTAAAAACAGAACGCGTGACAAGGTTATACCTTGTCTCACACCAGCTATCCAGATTAGGGATATTCGCACAAACCATCGTAATGCCATTGTTTAAAGCAGTATATATATATATTCAACTGAACAGTCTTTATATTGTATGTTATAATGCTTGCATGTGAAAGGATACTACGCTGGTAAACTAGAAAATATTATTTGCAGGACAGATGTAACGTTATCGAACATCAAGCATTTTTATTCAGGATTGTTCAGCAGCAAATAAATATATTAATAGAGAAAAGATAACAGTCCTATATCACACCTATATCTACATAGTGTATAAGTTTATGTGTTGTTCGTTTACCTCTTGCTGTTACTGGAACAATGTATATAAATTCATATAATTTTTCTTCCGTGAATTAATCACACGGAGTCTATTATTAAAAACCGATGAATCATATATCATTATATATTCACTTCATGTTTCTGTAAAGCTTTTGGCTGTATTCTTTCTTGACGAAAAATTTCATTTATATACCATTTCAATGGTAAAACAATGTTATTGTTCTATGAATTCTTTGCTAAATGAATAGAAAACAGTTAAAATACTTACGCTCTCTGGTAGTTGTTGGTAAATAAATTCGCCGCTCTGTACGATTCCTTTACACTGAGTAAGTGAAGAAAAGTAGTTGATATTAAGTCCCGGTACTCTCGTGGTTATGGTTATATCGTCTGAATTTATTGAGTTGATTACACTGTAACAAGCAACGCTGAAAGCTGTATCGTTTCAATCCCCATCAACTGAAGACTGTTTGCACAGAGCGTACGGTAGGCCTACACCACTATCAACAAGGGAACGGGAGCTAACCGTCTTCGCGCGTTCGATCGCTGAATGGAAGTGTTCGCTGACTGTGCTAGCGTTACTCGCTGTTCCACGTAAAGAGATAGTACTCACGTTCAAGCGGCCATGTCATTCCATTCGTCTATCGCGCATTGAAATGGTCGTGGGCCATTCAAGCATGGTTACGCCCACTTTTTTCTGTCTCAACAATGGATACAGTTAAAAATGCGCTTTATTGTTGATTAACGAAAGCACTTGCACGTGCGAGTTAGAAGTGTGTATTTGATAGAATGATGTACAAATCGCTTCAGGTTTAACTTACCCCAACACAGAATTTACTTTGTAAGATGAAAATATAAATAAAGCTATTTGTTCCACGTCTGTGAAGTTAGAATTCAGTTCGCAGTTCACAGTTCACAATTCGAAGGGAGCAGTCAATATTTGTCTTACG
>JAVFBX010056467.1:0-17157 GCA_034783855.1 Mopalia kennerleyi | reverse complement strand
ATACGGGGGAGGTGGGGGGGGGGGGAGTATCAGCAAATCTCGTGCCCCCTGCCCCCCTCTCCGGGAGTAATCTCTATAGTGACTCTCTCATATCCCTAAGGTCCACAGAGAGATCCTGAACCCGTTCGCCTTACCTGAAAGCAAGATCGGAGGTCGGACATTTTAGCAGCTGTTCTAAGCCACAAAGAAAACAGTACATAAAAAAGTACACGAAACTACCTGTTGGCTTTATAATAGAAAACGAAAGTAATAGGGCTGATAGCTCGCTTAAAAGCCTATACATGCAATAGTTCTATTGAATGAATGGAATACAACTGAATGTTGTCCAGGTGAAGTTTATATAGTTCATTGGGAATAATGGAACCCCGATGCTTTCAGAAGTAGTTTGAGGTCGGTACTAACCCTCTGTGGGGACAGTTAATAATGCATTAGTTTACGATGGTGTTGAATAGACTTAGCACATTCTACCATAACGGCCAGGGACATATGTACATACCGAACACTTATACACCAGCGATTATTCCGCTTACAGACATATGGATTGCTGGTCAATGCTATAACAACACCATCAGTTAGACTCACCGACCTTTCGCTGTTTCCAAATTGCGCAGTATAGACCTATGCTATCCGGAAACATTGCTTTGAGGACTATTTGCCCGTCTACATATTTAAGCGCCATGATGACGCCATTTTTGTTTGTTTGATTGGGGTTATAATCGCCGTACTTAACGTTTATTTTTACTCACATGGTGGCGTGCTAGCCCAATGCGTTAAAGAAACCAGCCTCAACCAAACAAAGACAAGACAGGGCAAACACAGGAAGCTATGAAAGTCCCAGGGCAACAGGAAGCTGCCTTCCGACCCTCCGGAAGAGCGCCATGAAATGAATTCAAGAAGTATGGATTCCTTTTAAGAGCACAACGAAACTGTTTTTAAGCTAAAACAAACTAGCACAGCACCAATGCTTTTGGTACACACGAACTGTCTAACTATATAGACCGATACATTTTTAACCCATGGTGAATATCGGGTTTGCTAAATATTCATCTCATATTTATATACCCTGTACATGGTTATTACCTTCTCTCGAGGTTGTCTGTATGTTACCTATAACTACTTGTTTGTTTGTTTGTTTGTTGATTGAAGTTTAACGTCCTACTCAAGGGTATTTCACTTATATGACGACGGATTGTCCACTTCTATCAGTTCCTTGCCTTAGTATAGTGGACAACCGGGAGGAAACCTCGTAAAAACCACCCCAGCGACTCACTCATATACCTGAGGGTCGACAGACGGACTCAATCCCGTGAACGGTAAATCGAAGTTGGCTTCTGTAAGCGCGCTCGCTAACTACTAAGCCACGGCTGCGGGCCAGAACTACTTGAGATTAAGGGGTATTTGTTTGTATTTTGGAGTTAATCAAAAAGATGTCTTGATGCATCGCTTTTTATCAATCGACACCACTGTGACAGTGTGATATCTGTTTTAGAAATGATCACACAAAACAATCAAAGCACAACTACACATCTCACGCACAGGCACAGCGAAACAGTTATTTACACAAACCATACTTAGACAGCGAAACATTATAAACACAGCGAACTACTCTAAACACAGCGAAATATTCTAAACACAGCGAAACATGCTAAATACGGGAAATGTTATTAACGCGAAGCAATCTTAACGTAGAGAAACTGTTTCTGACTAGTATACTTAATAATTTTTAGCTTAACTTTGCTAAAAGTAAATAAACTATAAAACTATATTTTTTATACTCACCAACACAAAAACATCAACATCTTACTTTGGAGCTCAGTCATCAATATACCGTGTTTTTCAACAACAATCGCTGTTGAATGATCGCAAAAACGCCGCCAATGTGTTATTATTTTGGACTAATTCTACAACTGTTATTACGATGTTTTAAATCCCATTAAACGCTGGCAGTTTTAACATTACCAGCTGTGTTTAAAAGTTGCAATAACAGTGTTTATTGCGGGGGGAATCGAAATATTGACCGAACTTAGTGCCTATACAAGATTGAATTGCTATAATTGACCCAAAAAGATTTAAGTAGTTATCCGAAAACCGGATTTAATGTAAGCCTAATATTTTTTTCATTCTTGTACAGTTGCAATTATGCATCACGTCTTTATAGTCAATAAATTATTTGAATCGTTGCTATTACTAGATCAGATTAAAGCACAGCTCACATACTACCGTTTATATTTTTATCGTAAAGAAATAAAACTTTGTTTGCCTTCATTCGAATTCAGTTCTCCGACTAGCTGTTCCAACGTTACATATACTGTTATAATACACCAAAGCTTTGATACATTGTAAATACTAAATAGTTCTTCTTTTTTTTGTTGTTAAAATGTTAACAAGGGCAAATCTCGCATCAACGGTAAATCTATAATAGAGGTAAATTAATACTATATCTAGCTTGGTATTTTAACTCGTTTCCTAACAATGCTAACCGAAACAAATATGGCCCTACTATAACCCTTGACCTATAACCTCTAGGATCATAATACGCAAATAAGGTACCGTTACGACCTGTTGAAACATAAAACTAGTAAGAGGCACCGCTAAAGTACCCTGACTTAATTAGTTTATACTGATCAAATTTGGTGGAGTCAAGACAGCACGTTTGTCCAAAAAATGTTTCGGTAATACACGTAGTGCTGGCAAGGTGTGATCTACAATATTTTCGAATACTTCCTGATTGAAGTATGTACAATTTAATTAACATCAGACCAAAATAGCTCACAGTATTTTGTTTTTCGCTAATATTGTGATATAACGCGAACACTGGCCAACCAGTGTTCAACTAAGTCAAGCTTGCTGGGGTTCATGAAAGGTCACCGTGCCAGCTGACCAGTAGAAACCCGGCTAACATGAGGCTATGGTAAATACCGAATCAAGCCGAGAAAAGCTAGCCCTGCATAAGTAATGAATTTTGCTGTACGTTGTGGTGTGTCGTCAAACTAGAATATGCTGGATAAAGGCAAATATAAAGACAGGCCATGTTGAAAATAGTAAGAAAAAAATACCTGTAAACCCCGGATTGTCTGCAGAAATATTCTGCATTTATAAACCTGGTTTGGGAAGGGGCTCTGTGATTGGTCAATTTGGCAAATCAATCGACACCATTCTGTACACGTTTGCGTTAGATCACAATATTACAGCCAAATAAAGGACGGGGAGCTAGTTTGTTATGATTTTAATTAGATTGGAAGTATGTATAAAGAGTTGGGTTTAAAATTATTGAACGGTTCTCGAGATAAGCTCAATTAGGAAACAAAAACATGTTAATATTTGACCTCAGTATGCAAATAAGTTATGGTCTGTTGAAGCCTTAACATAAGTTTGTATCTATACAGCACAAAGCCACTTCACCGGAAGCCAATGGAGACAAGTAAGTAATGATATATTTTCCCTTTCCTTTCCTTCCGTCTAACCCAACTAAACTAACTGCAAACGTGATAAAGCGAGAGAAGAACTTTTCTGCCGTTGCCCTGGCAGGGACGTCTTGGAAGAGAGCCAAAAATAAACTACGGCTCTCCCGGCTCATTAAATGGTCAGCCCAGACGAAGAATTGTTACAATCCTATAAAGAAGAGGCGGGAAGAGACATAGAGAGAAGCTCACGGAGATAATACCGACGAATGAGACATATATGAGCTAAAAGCATAAATAAAGTTATGTAAACTATAATTTGGTTGCTTGTTTTCGAGTTTCCGTCCATTACCCTCAATGAAAAAACTGTCTTCTAAGCCGCGACCGCTTCAGTGGCCTGCGACGCTGAACGAGAAAACCATCAATCTTGTCATGGATTGAAATGCTTCATTTTGACGTCTGCGTCGAGTATTACCATTTCTTGCAACAATTTCACAAGAGACTTTAGTGACAATAACTGAAAAAAGTAAGTTGAGACATATGAAATAAACGAAAAGAGAGTGTTTTATTATTGGTTAAAGTGTATCACAAAAGTGGAGTTAACTGAATAACTTCACGTCAATTTAGTAGAAGGAATAAGGACAAACGCCAGGAGTGAAGCTCCATCTTCCCACTGCAAGGGTCAAAATGTGTAAGACGAGACTTCCACATTACAACCCCTCGCTGCAATTCGAGGCAAAAACGTGGACAAAATTTTATTGGACTTTTCAGAAACAAGCAGCCAATCAGAAAGCCGTTTACACAACAAAGTCGACAACAAACAAGCGTGGCGCCACTGTCAATTAACGCGTCTGTGATGATATCAGGACTTGTTAATGGGACTAAGATCGTGTGTGTATATCACACGTATAGCATACTTGTCATCCTGTGTTTAGACCGCGTCTTTTTTATTCGAAAAAATCTGATTGCATGGGTGCGGTAAAGAGAGGTAATCCGAAAGTAGATGTTGTATACTGTATTTAACCCAGGTTTTTCAATTTAAAGGGCAAGGTTGGGAAGGAAGAGAGGCTTGATGTGACTATCGTCTTTTCCGCCTTGCCTCGGGAAGATGGTGAAGCACTGCATGATATCTTACTATCTGTCATATGTCGCAGTCGCTTTATTGACGCTCGGCGTAGGGTATAGCACGAAGGTAAAATGCTTGTACTGCCGGGCAAAATAGCATTGCATTCAATCTAGTTTATGTTAAAATGTCTTCTTGTTGCTTATGACATTTAAGCAATGACATGTGGAACACACCAACTTAAATACAGCTGTTGGCAATGAGCAACTATACCTTAGTTTGAATAGCATTATTTGGCTGTTGGATTGGAGTATAATGTCATAGTAAGATTATTTCGCTGTCATGACTGCGTGTCAGCCTTATGACTGAAGTAAACCACCCTCGACGCCACTGGCAACAAACACAGACGTCACAGGACACAATACAAAGACTTCACGTCCCTTAGCTCAGAGAGCACCCGGGCATCCCGACCCACGGCTATAGTTTAAAAGGGCATTGATTTATTGATTGTTTTACGCCGTGCTTAAGGGTATTTAACTGATATGACGGCGGTATATTTAAAAAATAATTGACACAAGCACAACCAATTGCGAAGCGTGTCTAAATGTTGTACAGACAATTGTCCCCCAGTGCTAAGTAAAGACATCATGGCAACTCTTCAAATAAACTGCCCATAGCCAGAGAGCAGTTTAGGGGAAAGATCTTAAGTAATTCAGACGGAATGGATAAGAGAACAGCAATTTAGTTACTTAGTTAGGTGAAGGAATGTCAATTTGTATTTCTCTTAATTACTTAATTGTGAATCAACTTTGATCACACATCATTTTATTTATTTCTCTGCTAAGAAATGTTGCTAATATATTTCTAGATTTCTTTTAAACCCATCACTTGTTGGACACAAAGCATCAGTGTCCTTAGCCGAAACACAATCCATTCTATAATATTAAGAATATTTTCAAAGCGGTGGGATTCCGAGGATAATAAATAGGGACAGATTATATCTGGATATACAGGGTAGTCCACGGAGATACTGTCTTTCCTTCGCAGAGACAGAATCTCTAGCCGGTCTTGATAATTCTCCAGACAGGCACAGATCGATCACACCATCCCCCGTCTAACAATACCATACATCTCCCTTAGGTTCAATACAAACTGTCTACAAATAGTACATTCGTGGCTAAAGCCAGCAATCGCTTCGCCGGTACTGAAACTGTAAAAATAACAAACATATTAGTCTGCTATCTTTCCTGTCTATTATGCTGTATTCTTTAAATTTATGACATATACATTCTATTGAGTGCAATAAATGTGAAGCGGAAAGAATTTATTGATAAAATATCCTTGTGAACAAAAAGTTTAATTGTCAAAATATGTTATACGCCATTTTTCTCAAAATATTTATTGTCATTATGACGTATATACTTGAACACTTAAACTTTCTGCGTACCGTACAGATATAGATAAAGCAGGATGCGTCTTGATAGATATCTCCATTTAGTTGCACCTTTTACCAAATTAACCTGAGTTGCATTGTAAATGCCCCGGGTGTGTCTCTTAAAATTCACAGTAATAGCCATAAACCTGTACAACATATTCATAATTATCGGAATAAGAGTGGAAACTTTCACCGCGGGGGGAAAAAAGCTAACCTTAAAGTGTTCAAGGGCAAGGTGCCAAAGTTCTACCTGGTAATTTCCATACAACACGCAATTGTGTAATGTAGTTATGTGTATTGTGTCATTACCAAGTTTTCCCCGAAGCCGTTGAAGGCAGTGGGTGATACATCTGCCCGACGGCGGACGCTTTTGCTCTCCGGAATGATATAATCGAAAGGAACAGACAGTGACGTCATGGCTCGCGTGGTTTATGGAACTCTGTGACTAACAGGCTGGAGAGATTCAATGAGATGTCCGATAGGCCAACAGGAAATAGATGTCTGCTCGTCGCCATGTTTTACGTTGTCTACAGAGCAAATTGTATATACTTTGGCCATTGCTTACAGACTTACTTCCTCGATGATAAGTCGGCTTTATTCACGTCCCAGATATTTAATACATCTGACGTGAAACATTTACAGCAATTTGTCGCCACAAGCCACCGTTCCTCCTCAGTCAATTATTCTAAGGTAAACAAAATCCAATCATTGCAAACCTCCTCGAACATGTCCGCGATCCAATCAGCCCATAAGTAATAGTTCTCCCATTGGTCTAATTTATGAGAATACCTGGGATAAGTGTTTCCAAAGTGATGACGTTATTGATAAAATTGCCATAAAAAGCCAACGCTGATTTTTTTGATATGCTATTTTTTAAATTTAAAGAAAAGGTTCAATTGGGGCACTTAATGTTAAGACATAAAACATAAAAAGTCTTCACTATACCACTCAACACAATTATCTGAAGAAAAAAACTGTCGACAGTAATTTGAGAAACTGTTAGAACCAAACGAAAAATAATCTTGTTTGCTACATATTATCACATGCTTTCTATACCCTGTACATGACGATTAGCTCCCTTCTCTTCAGATGTTTGCAGCGTAGGTTAGGGCCTACCCGTAAGAGCTCACGATTAAAATCTACTTCGAAACTTGGAGTTTATCTAGAACATGAGATGATTTATCGGGTTTAATCAATCAACAACCTTCAGCCATTGTGGTTCATTTTTATAAATTGCAAATAGTGCATCTAAATTCAACAATCATAAAAATCAGATTCATAGTTACCTCTAGAGGTAAATTTGTAATAAATTATGTATCATTTCGTTTGTGAGAAGGAAGATAAATATTCATAGCACGTAAGTAACAAGGAACGTGAATCGGTCCTGGTTATATGGTCTAATCCTTCACCTAAATCCCGGAACTGGTAAGTTTCCCCGGTTAGCGTATAAAACAGAACATATTGCACGTCACTTGAATAAGAGCAGTTTGGTTTTGCTGACAAGCTAGATCCCGATGAATCGTGGAAAAATTGCGATGTTTTCCAGACCGTAGCCCTCCCAAAAAAAGCGTCAAGAGCTAGGAAAAATACGGCTAGTTAGCGTTGGGACTTAAACTGCCAATACAGATCAGTTTGGGGAATTGATCGGACTAGCGTGTGGTAAGCGAATGGACATCGATAAGGTATCGGGTTTGGCAGAGTCCATAGTGAAACCCAAAAGAAAAACGGTAACCTGAAAATAAAAAAATTTTCGCGCTAGTTTCATAAATAAATATTATGAATTTTTTCAAAAAATTCTAATTTAACAAAACATTGACGATCAACAGCAATTTCATCTAACGAAAAAAAAGAAACACAAATACAGACCACACATTATGCTCTGTAGCTCTTCAAAACATTTTGACTTCAGCGAAGAACAGACTTTTGGGCTAATAGACTACGATTACAGTTAGAATTTATGGGTTGTAATTGTTTTATCATAAGAACATTGAGTCTTTCAGAGTCAGATGTAAGATAATTACTTTGTCTTATCATCAAAGCATATTGCTTGGCGGAAGCTTCATGTTGTCCTGGTACTCTCAGAGCTAAAGAACAAGACGCAAACGATGTGTTAGTGCATGATGCCTCTGTATCGCTTTGGCGATTGCCTTGTCTTTGCGCCAGTGACGCCGATCGTGGTTTACTTCACCCCTGACCTAGCACATCGGCATATGAGAGGAACAGTTTTACGTTCCGCATTAAACCTTAACCAAACGGCTCAATGACAGGCGTAATGCTGTGCGAGAATTCGATAAAGGCTTCAATCAAGTCCTGTATTATGCCCAAATTCAATAACACAACACAGAGCGCATCACCTGCATGAGCTTTCCTCCAAATGTCACACATTGATTCAATATCATTAATCCCATATACCACAACGGTTTATAATGATCCGATCGATAATCTCCAAAAGTCTCTATTCTAAATACGGTCATATTAACATCGTATTCTTCGGACATAACGGAACAAGTGTTAGTGTGCGGTACCATTATAAGATACGCAGTGCTATAAGCTAACGCTTCTAATACAAGAAAAAACAACATTGTCACCTAGATTATATTGCTTCTTAGATGATTCACAGGGGATACAGCAAAAACAAATGATCTATTATCGAAATAAGCATGAAAAACTAACACTTCTGATATTCTGTGATATTATTAATACCTACACTCTTAGAAAAATATGGCTCTAGTGGAACCCCTTTTGGTTCTGTATGGAACCCTCACAGCAACTGCTCCAAGTATTTATCCCTTTCTTTTTATATCAGAAAACGGTTTTTGTCGTAATGGTTCCGTATATAGAACCATCCTGTTTTCCAAGAACCATCAAAGAACCATTATTTCCAACACAGTATATACAAAGATGAGCATCATACACAATCCCTTTTATAAGTTTGGGGAATACATCATTCAGTGCAACGGAGCTTAAATAGTATTCTTAGGTCATTTATATCCCATATTAACGTAACTGAATTTCTTTTATATATTTCTAAAAATTCGTCAAATTGGCACAGAGATATCGATTAATACAACAGAGGAATCCTCTCAAGTTCTAGATAATCTCTTTAAGAAAACTTTCTAAATAGATCTTTATCTTGAGTTGTTATGGGTAACCTTAATAATTGTATCTCAAAGGAAGGTAATTACCATTTATATTGTCAAGAAATTTTTTTGTTATAATTATATATATTAAGATTGTCGGCATGAGTTTAGTGTATAGACCAAACTGCAAACTGGTATATTTCAAAGAAAGAGAAATTTGCTCAGGCTCTTTTCCAGAAATATGACACGGCCTAATGGAGCACAAAGCTTTGTTTTAAATGACTCTAGACTCCTTTGTGAAATCGCCTAAATCTATCAGCAATGACAACACCACACTGGTTCAATTCACCTCTATCGTTGATTCTATGATTGTTAAATTGATCGGTTGATTAATTTGGGCCGCACCTAAGGTTATTTCACTCATATGGCGGTGTGCTAGCCGCTGGTAAACCACTCTTGCTGACACTGGCGACAAACAATGACAGGACAATAACAAGACTGAATAATTATATTACAAACAAATCGGCTGCTTGTTGCCCTCCACCTACTTATTCCCATGATTTCTTGTTCTGGCCTTAAAGATAAGCACACGGCTCTGTGGTAGTTCAAGCGGATATCAATGACTGACGTCAAACATACTGGTTCACTATAAAACATAAAGTGCTCAAGGAGAGTAGCCAAAAAGGACACAATTGGAGAGCTGCTTGAAAGCGAGACCATTTTATTTTGAGACTTACATCTTATTTTCACAGCTATGTAGTTAAAGAAACCGTTGGTCTGAGACGTTAACGGAAGATACTGGATGGATGGGCGTAATCTTAGAATAGATAAAATAATTGCAGTGATTGAGTTGGGTAAGGGCACCCCAGTCTGCAGCTCGTGCCCAGCTATTGAACCTTCCTTTAATCGATACAGCAAGAAAATAAATCACCGACACTATACCTAGATAAGTATACAGTGGACCACGAGTTCAACGGCTGATCAGCGATGCCAAAGCAATAGACACAGTGGTTTCTGTGCAGTGAGCTATACAACTGGGCGGTTACACAAGAACTAATATAGTAACTACATATATATGGGGGGCCAAGCTTACACTAAATCTGAATTATCAATATCTTTAAATGAATTACTCATGCCGATAAATGAATTTTTGATATCGATACTTCGTTGATATTTATATACATTGATACCTTTTTAAAGATATCTATAAATGAATTATTGATATCAACAACTATTATATGACATCGATAAATATGGATCAATACCGATAAATATTAATCGAGATGTTGAAAATCCGGGATTCCATTATAATGAGGCCGTCTATACATATTCACAAGGATGGCGATTAATTACAAGGCAACAAATCAACTTTTTGGTCGATCTTAATCTTGAGTTGTTATGGGTTAACTATATAGACATCTTAGAACTTGTCGACGATAGCCCTTTTGTGCGCTAATGTTGCTTCGTTCAAAACCCGACGTTAAATAAAATATCTTTATCTTTATCTCGCGAGATGGGAATATTTATTGATGCAGAGCGTTTGTATAATATATTGTATATATGAAGCTAGACATGAAGTATGTCAAATGGAAATCTATTTTCACCTTTATAGTGTACTAAGCTTACAGACGAGCTGTCCGACAAACAGCCTTCATTCAAAGAGCTGATTAATTTGCAGGTTTGGTATGTGCCTCACCAATGGCTCATTGTGTAAATACAACAAAACGAACATGTGCAAATTCCTTGTCAAATCCACGATTCCATCTTTCAAAAAAATGTTTTCTTCAAGAAATAAAATCCATGAACCATATCGTCCATATAAACCTGGATCTACTTATAAGCCTTAGAGTATGTAACACAGAGTCAGCGGTGTCACTGCGGAACAACTGAACGAAAATTTCATCTATCTGACAACCGACGCTGGGCCTCTAGAGAGTGTTGATCTTCTCCAGCCGCACACCGACACTCGATGGTGTCGCTAGGGACAGATACAAGGAAGCAAATGCAGCCATGTAAAATGTCTTGCCCCCATAATCGGCCCTAACCCGCCCAACCAACCCTTCCTTCTAGCTGCTCAAATATGAACTGTAACATATAAGAATTTTGCGGGAGCAGCTGAGTCATACAATATATTATTGTTGACTAGCAAAAAGGTATACATTCCAATAAATAATTTCAGACGTTGGCTAAGTTGTCGCCGTTTACTTGCAGAATTCCAAACATAAACTGCGACACAATTAAAAAAAAAACAATCCCAAAACAAACAAGCTTTTCGAATTGTGGAATAAATATTGTAGGTAATATTCTAAGCCAAAAGTAAATTGTTTTTCGGGAAACAGAGCAATGTCATTATTCGAATGGTCCTGTCTTAAGCAATATACTTGGAGTCGGTGTTTATGATACAGAACGGAAACCCGTAAATATTGTTTTGAAGCTAGCACGTTTTTATTACCAGACCGTTTGTCTAATTCCCAGACACGATTCCACAAAACCAAATAACCAAAATAAATATAATTGATTTGAGATGAAATAAATATAAATATAAAGTTTTTGATTACCCCCTACCAGTATCAGACAGAGTGTGGCCAAAAAATAAAAATAGCAGCATACTTTCTTTCATTAACGGACCATAAGTTTATAATATTCAGACGAAAGTTTAAAAAAAAAAAAAAAATAACTGATGTCCGACATTTCCACTGAGCGGAAATAATAATCACTGTCAACTGGTACCAATCTTTCTAACACGAGGAACATTTTAAAAGCAGTGCGTAATTGTGAATTGGGTAAATGACGTAGGTTTACGTAACGGATTGGGGTTACACCGGAAGTATATACTTTACATTTTCGAAAGAACTGGTTGGTGATTGGTTCAAATTCAGTGTTGACATCCAATATGGCAAGCAGCAGAGCTATTGTGAGTGTCGTTGGGTATAGTGAACTGGTAATGCCGATCACTGAGCTTTAAGCTACAAAACTCTTCAAAGTTAAAGAGAGATTTCCTTATCAAACGAAAGCCGAAACTTTATCTCCTCAGTTACCTTAACAAGAGCGTTCTATTCTTTTAATGAAGCAAGTGCCACATGATGTTAATGCTGGATTGAGCACTTACAATAAAACTTTTGTCGAGTACGTGACGTACATATAAATGAGCGCGTTAAAAAATTGTTATCACATACTGTTCAAAAGCTTATGTACGTTAAAAGGTGTCTGCTAAACATCGCGTATTTAAAACATTAAAATGTGGTAACTGTGTGAGTGGTGTTAATGTATAAATAGTTTGGTTTCTAGTTACAAAGGTATTTTTATGCTATTTAATGAACAGAGATTAATCACAGTTTGGTTGAGGGATCAAAAGACTGGTACGTCCTTACGGTTATTAAAAATTCTTTTTTAAGAGAAAGACAATTTTCCTTGCCTCTTCCTGGTACCTTGGCTACCATGCAGAACCAGCGCTCTAACCGCCTCAGCTACAGAGGCCCAGGTCCCAACGACTTCTAATTATATATATAGTACCATTGCCAACATAAGAATCGTTGGTTTTCAGTTCTTTGATCCAGTCCGGCAGAAAAAAAATATTTATGTTGAATGAAAGGATGCTGTGGAGTCAGACCTATTTAGTATTCTCCTAATGAAACGCTATTAATGCGAATGTCTGAGAAAGAACAAATGTAACGCCCGGGCCACCCGGTCAATCGTATGCTAAACGGCCAGCTTAATCGATAATCAGCGGACAGCCCGTAAATGACATGGTATATACATACAGATTCTAAAGGCAGTTCAGTCTAAATTCCACATCGTTAGTCTATATCGTCAGTTGGCTGTTGGTTTGTTTAATTGGCGTTTCACGCAGAACAAAGGTTATTTCACTTATCTGGAGGCGGGCCAGTATAATGGGGGAAGGAAACCACACAGGACAATAACGATACAGGACCATTAATAGACACAATACAAGGACACAATACACATATAGTCTCAGTGTTGCCGCTTAGATTTGAGAGTACCAAGCAAACAGCTGAAAGCTCCTTTCCATCGCTATTCATCATCAACTGAAAGCATTCCTGTTTTCTGGTTTTATAAAGCTCCGTTTTTAATTCAGTTGATAAATGCTTTGCCTTGGTGAACCGTGATATGATTATATAGTCTTTTTTTTTGTTTCCTCGAGATCTCTTTGTCGAGTTACAATTCTAAGTATCACTGAAGTGTATTTCGATTTGATATATTTCCATTTCAACAACAACAACAACAACAACAGCATGACCTGTTATACCTGGGACTCAGTATATCCATACTCAGTCCCAGGCCACTGCAATGTAAATTTCGGATAACAGTGTGGAACACCATTTGTGACTTTAACTATGCATCCAGATGTTAGATTAATACGACGACCATTTAACGACAGCCGTATTCAAACAATTATAATCATACAGTTCCTAGACGGTATTCCAACGATTACAATATTTTTTAACGACGGTGGTATTTTAACGAAAACCATATATATACAAGTACGGTATGCATTTTTATAGACAATGTATTTTTTAAATGTATTTATTTGATTAGCGATTAGCTTATTTCATTCATATAACGGCGCGAAAGTCAATATACCCCTGTTAAATGAAGGATGGCAACATGAAGACTATCCGAATTAAGTGGATGTGATAGTTTAACAACCACTACATGATGTTTAATATTCCGGTATTATGGGTATGCTGTAAGCAAGCATCGATAACGCCTGTTGCGAAGTCGAAAGTGACCCATCAACCACTATCTCGGGTTCGAATTCGAATTCTCCAAAATCATCGAAAACCCACATAAATACGAGTTGTCGAGCAGCAAAATTGAGACTCTATGAATACAACATGATTATGGAAAGAGCAGCGCAGATCATAAGAACATCAGAGAAGGACCCGTAGACTCCGGAACACGGAATTAACTCGAACAATAATATCGGCCTTTGATTTCCACATATGAAGTCATTAAGCAATGATGAGATCAAAACCGGAACTACGTCCGCAGGAAGTGGGTGACACGCCAGGATTTGTTGAATTATTAATGGAGGTATTGTCATCCGCGTTAAAACGATAACCTTCGGTCTCGTATACTGTCTTTGATATTTTAATGTTTAGGCAAATCAAGGTGTGCTAATCCAGTGCCAATAAAATAGACCACAGTAGGCCTATTTCTATATATAATTACACAGTTTCTGCATAACCACTACTTGTTTTGTGATAGACCACAATGTTTCGATACATATGCCTGTGTCGTCATCGGGTGTAAATTTAGACCATTACACCTGATGGCAATATCTGTATCAAAAAGTTGTTAAATGTTAATTAAAAGGTAATTGTTAATGTTAATGGCTATTCAGAAATTGTATAATTATGTTACAACATTTCTAAACGTTTTTTTTTGTTTGAATGTGCCAACCCATTGGATTAAAATGGTCGCTGTCCTTCCTCCATGGTTTGGGGTTCATATATAATCGTATATAATTGAATTGTTTTCCAGTCAATAAAGATACGATGTTCAGCCGTACGAAACCTATAGCAATAAGGCCTGTCTCTGAATAAAAACTAATTTTGAATCCCTATGACCTCTTACCTTGCCAAAAAATATTATATTGTGTTGGTTGATCACTCACCGATGGGCGGTTCCCAGGCATATTCCCAGGGTATATATAGCTGAGAAATGATTGATTTTGATGTGAAAATGGATGTCAATTAATCGTTTTATGAGACGATCTAACCCACAAGTGTTCAAAGAAGAAAAGGACATGGTTTAAATGAAGACAAGGCCATACGATTTTTATAAATGGGAAGATTAAATGCACAAATATGGTAGCTTTCGCTAAATTGTACACGGTGGGTTAAGACGGCTTGGTCGCAAATCCGAACCATTTTATGTAGCATGCTCAAAATGCCGTCAATTGTATGGTCGCTGATGGGCTAAAGATGAAATAATGATGTCGTGCAGCTGCAGTGCAATGCCGATCTGTTGTAAGGTACTTACATATTGAATAATTCATAAAATCAAAGTTTCCCTCATTTTAGTTTTGTCTCACTTTACACATTGACACATTGTAAAGTAAACTGGACTTTTCCGTAAGCATGAACTGCGTAAACTGCGCCAACCAAACTCCCAGGATACCCGGTGACACCTGTTTATCCGAAAGTTCCAGCATGTCTTAAAAAATGCGTGATACTTCATGGTTACAAACTGGTGCCAGCCAATGCCACAAACTGGGGGACGACAAAATGGCCAATTTTTTCCTGTTTATATGCGGCTTACAACATTGACACAGATGAAAATCGGACAACTTCTGCTTGGTTTGGCTAAATTCGTTGTTTACCACGGCCCCGTGTTATCTATGTTTTTATTGGACAACTGAAACTGTGACCTTTCGTGAACCCCAGTTAGCTTGACCTAGGTCTAATTGAACAGCATTAGTATAGTGATTGCCTTAGATCTCAATAAGCTTATAGCGACAAACAAAACCCGGGAAGCATTTTTGAGATCTGATTTTAGTTAGATCGTGTCATCAAATAAAAAATGTAATTTTGTATTGTCACCAATACACAGTGTAATAGTGTACTGTCATCAAATACACAGTGTTATTGTAATGTCATCAAATATACAGTGATATACTGTACTGTCATCAAATATACAACGTTTTATTGTACTGTATTTAAATAGACTGTGTTGCATTTTTATGTCATTAAATAATAAGGCTTTATCGTACTGTTGTCATCAAATTAACAAACAGTATTCACTGGTACTATTATCGAATATACAGTGTTATACTGTACTGTTATCAAATATACAGTGTCATACTGTACTGTAATCAAATATACAGTGTTATTCTGAACTGTAATCAAATATACAGTGTTATACTGTACTGTAATCAAATATACAGTGTTATTCTGAAATGTAATGAAATATACAGGTTATTCTGAAATGTAATCATATATACAGTGTTATACTGTACTGTTATCAAATATACAGTGTTATTCTGAACTGTAATCAAATATACAGTGTTATACTGTACTGTCATCAAATATACTGTGTTATACAGTACTGTTATCGAATATACAGTGTTATACTGTACTGTAATCAAATATACAGTGTTATATTGTGCTGTCATCAAATATACAGTGTTATACTGTACTGTAATCAAATATACAGTGTTATACTGTACTGTAATCAAATATACAGTGTTATATTGTGCTGTCATCAAATATACAGTGTTATATTTTGCTGTCATCACATATATAATATTATACTGCACTGTCATCAAATAAACAATGTTATATTTTATTGTCATCAAATATATAATGTTATACTGCACTGTCATCAAATATACAATGTTATATTTTATTGTCATCACATAGACAATGTTATACTGCACTGTCATCAAATAAAGAACGTTATATTGTATTGTCACCAATTCACAGCGTAATAGTGTACTATCATCAAATATACAGTTATATATTGATTTCATTATTATTTCATGACGCCTGGTCAAAAACAAATGCACTCGTCTTTATGTTTCAAGTCAAAGATATTGAAGTAATTACCAAGGAATTAATTGAACATCAAACAGTGCTGATTGGCTGATCTTGTATTGCCTTTAAATATATATTGTATTCCGCTCTGATACTCCTGTAAACAGCGATTGATGTAAAAATGGCATAATATGTTATGCTTGTGCATACAACCAGACTTATGCATAAATTCTATATATAGACATAACATCTGTAACACAGTTATTATTTTTATTAATATTATTATTATATTGTTATTATTATTAATATTATAATTCATAATATTGACTATGGTTGTGCTCTCTCGGACCAACAAAATTGTGTATAACTATAAGTCGATTAATTGTTTTAAGATTGAGTTAACGTAACATGACCACACTTAAATGGAGTAGTTTCTTGTCACTATAGCAACTCAAATTATGTATCTCAAGAAAATAAAGGTAAGACATTTTTCCCATCTGTAGGTATATAAAGGGTAGCGCACCCAGATTTCGTGTTAATGTTAATTTTTGAGATACGGCAACTGAAAAGTCATCTATTAAAACGGCAGATTACCTATCTTTGATTTCAATGGCACTTGTGTGACTTTGATTCTCAGGCCCGTAGCTAGAGGGTGCAGAATGGGGGGGGGGGGAGGGAC
>JAVFBX010056248.1:0-17161 GCA_034783855.1 Mopalia kennerleyi | reverse complement strand
TTGCACTTCGAGAAATAAAACTTGAAAAATTCAGTCTATTTTTTCCTGTAGACATTTACTAATTTTGCAATATTTTTCGAAATAATAATTGGATTATCACAACATTCATAAATATGTAATCCTCATTATTCAAGCTTTCCAAAAATATATACATATATATGGTTCAGATTTACACTCTTCTGTTTAATAGACTTAATACAGCAGGTGTTCCGAAAATCGACAAAGGGGTCCAGCGAGACCTTAACAGGACGCTCTGTCAAGCAACATATGTCTCTTTTTCAAAATGCAGACCCAGTGTCCAGAAATAGTTGACATTAACAAAATCAATTATATAACACAATTTTTTTAGTCTTCTTTTTTTATAAAACACTTTGCACCAGCTACATGTACATGTGCAATGTTCATTTTCATTCACATGTATGTAAACATGTTTTCTTCCATAAGTACAGCGATGGAACGATTGTTCTATTATTATAAAATTTGCCAGAGTAAATTGACATACCTTTAACAAACGATAATAATGTACTCCATCACCTGTACTTTCCCAGTAAAATAACAGCCACTTGATTAAGTTTAATGAGAACAATAAAAAGACAACAGCCCCAGGCCTTATAAGGTATGTTTGCTCTATTAGCAAATGAGCAGAGAAGCATATATTTTAACACATAGATATGGTCAAAGATTAGAATATAATATAATTTCATTTACCCAGTGCATTAAAAACTCACTTTTACCTTTGAGATCTTATAAGTGGATTGATCGATTCATTCATTGGTAATTTATGCCGTGCTTAAGGGTATTTCACTTATATGATGGCGGTGTATTCCAAAGGGCCGTGCAGTTCAAACTATCAATATGAAAAACACCATAACTTTCTTTTTCCAACATGTCTTTTTTTCTAATTTTCATTTTCATTGTGAAGGTACCTAGCTTGGTATTAGAGAATATACAGTTACTTGATGTGCAGCTAGTGCAACAGGTGTGCCATGCTGTATTGATGTTTGAGAGTTTTAGCCAATCAGAATGCGTACACCAGTCAGCTGATAACTGTTGTGTTGATGTTGAGGAGGAAAAGGTAACACTGATCATAATTTACGCAGGAAGAGGAACAAGCAGAGAAAATGTGAGATTTTTTCTGAGACTTATCATCAATTAGATTTTCTAAGGGTATAGACAGAACTCTGCAAGTTTGACGTCATGCTCGGAGGTAAGACTGGGGACACACTAGGTAAATTTCATTCGCTGGTGATTCAGCTGAATACTTGGTGCCGAATTTATTCCGGAGACTGGGTGGACTAGCCGAATTTTGTTAAGGTGATTGATTTTTTAAAAATAGCCTGCAAATAACATCACACATGCGCAGATGCACTTTCTGATCACATGATAACACCATACAGCATCGCTGCAGGTTGATATTTTATTTGTCATGTGATGCTTTCAGCGTCTGCGATTGGTTGAGGAATTGAGGCTGAATATATCAAACACACTGGATGTACCGGCAAATGCATTCGGCCGACTCTTGGTGACTGTCATAATGCACTAGACACACTAGGTGAATTTGAATTTTTGACTTCAAAATTTGCATAAAATAAGCTTAAATATTTGATTTAACACTTATGGTTAGTTAATATTTCATTGTCTTTGTTTTAAAAGTGTTTGACCTAAGGTATATTTTTTTTACTTTCGTTTGAAGTTACCCTCCAAAAAAATTAAATAACAAAGTATTTAAGGATGTTTGATTAAAACTGAACAATAAAATCGGGTAAAATTGATATTTAGTTGGGTTTTTTTTCTTTGTTATCAAAAAACAAAAGGCTTGATAACAAAAATTGGTGACAATTTGAACATTACTGAAATTTAAAGATATTCCCCAAAAGCTTGTTGTTTACTTTGTCAACTCCAGTACCACAATGACTGTCAGTGGAATGCATTGAGTGGGAGTTAGACTCTAACTAGGTCACTCTCACATATATAAGAAGACTGACCTAGATAGTTGGGTTCTGAGAGAGATGTCTTTGACCCAGGCCAATGTGGACCTCACAGACAGACATCTCCTAACACCGGCTGGTTGACTGACTGAGGGCCTACAGCATTTTCACTGACGGGTATATAGGCGGGCGAGTGAGCCTTGGTGCGTGGGAGAGCAGTGATCTTCTTAAGAGAGAGGAGCTGCCTGAAGGCCTTGGCTTACTGAGGCAAGGTTTCCTCTCCCTGATCAACTGACAAGAATCACACAGTTATATAACTAAACTTCTCACAGTCTTTGCAAGTTTCTTTAATATAAATTTTTTGATAAAATCTGTTATTCTGGCTGTTGGAAACCTAAATATACGGTCTTTGCAGTGCCTATTTCTCAACTTTTAAACTTTCTTCATTAAAAAGCATTAATTTGTCAAATAATTGGTTCAGATTTTTAACCAAAATAAAAAAGTTAAATTTAACTCAAACAGAACACCACATTTAGCCCTTTCTGCAGAAAGTATTGCGATGGAACTATTACAGGTGCTGTGTTGTCTCCACCTCCCTGAAGGCCTGGTTTGCTGAATGGGTTAGAAAATTAAGCACTTCGCTCCCCCTACATTACGCCCTTTCCTCTCCCTTAGACTCTCCCCTACATCTGAGCCAACCCCACGAGTGAACTTATGAATGACTCAAGTGGCTGGTCATTTTCCCAGGCATAGCGTTTGCCATTCATTCACAGAACTATAGTAGGCCTCTGCTCCCCCTTTTTTTGTGTGACTTTTTAGGGCTTGCTAAAGTTTACATTTCTTTAGAGAGCATAGTCTCTTAAATAAGCTAGTTCTGTTATGAGTAGACAGAGCGGGTTCGGTAAACTTTTGGGGTTACTTACATGTAGCTACACCAGTCACTTTTATGAACAAAACAAGCATAATTTCTCTTCCATCACTTTGAAGCTAACGGCACAATATATGGTAATTTTAAATATTTTTAAAAGTTTAAAAAGCCACGGTATTTGGATGTTTATAGAGAAATGATTTTATGATTTCAAGCTCACAATTAACTTAACTGTTTTGGAAAGTTTTTTCACAAAAATTGATAAATTTATTTACATTTTTAAATCCCTTCATGCATAAGGCCTACCATACATATTTGTAAAGTTGAAAAATGAAACGTCAATAGATATATGGTTTTATACTTTCAAGCAAATCTCGATTAACTCAAAAAGGAGATTTTTAAACAGCAGAAAAAATTATCTTTCAATAATATTATGGAAAAATTTGAATCAACAAATTTGTACAATATTTAAAATCACTTTATGCATTAGGCCTAAACATTTGTTATTTTGGTGAAAAGGGATGTAAATAGATAGACAATTTTATGATTCAAGCAAATCTCAAGTAATTCAATATGGTGATGTTTAAAGAATTGAGAAAAGTTAAATGAATAAACTTGTATGCCATTTAAAATCACTTTATGCATTAGGCCTACATATCTGTAGAAATGTTTGACAAAACTGTGAATTAAGACATTTTTACACAATTTAAAACCGCTTCATTGAGAAAAGATTTGTTGAGTTATGAGAAGATAGTTCATGACTTGCAATAAATTTGCTTGTAAAAAAATCATGTAATTTCAAGTCACATAGAGTTCATTTCAAACCATACTTAAGCTGCCCTTACATTTTGTACCCTTGACGTAAATGTACTCTGCCCAAGCTTACATTGGCCTATAAGCTTATCCCACAGATAATATAACATTCAAAATGCAGTTAAATAAAAAAAATTAATTTAGATAAGTGGCTAAGTATCCGGTAACAAAATCTAGTTGGAAACAATCAAATACTTATTTGCACCATTTAGTTTAAAAAACCAACAATTTAAAGTGTAATTCTATATATACACAAAACTTACCCGTATGTCCCGGTCGTCTATTACTGTAAAAGCGAGATTGACATCATTTAGAGTAATTATAAAACACTAACAGTAATTTTAAAACAATCAAACGTGGTTTTTAGTTGACAAATTATAAGTCTGACATAAGATCAAGCCCCTTGGGTATTGTTTTGTGGGTGGCGGGTTAGCGATACCCCAGTGACACACTAACCTTATAAATAGATATTTCTGGGAATTTTATTCCTCTCCTAATTATTGTAATGTCAACGTACCCAGGATGCTATAAACTGAGCATATTTCACACATCATTCTTGTCCCAAAACTGCAAAATCTTTCAGATAAAAAAATGCCAAATACAGGTTCATGTAAACAGTGTATTCTGTTGAAAATGCTTTTTTTCTGCAAAAGAAATTTTTATACACTGGTATAGTACTTTTGCTTGCATTATAAAACAAAATGAAACTACATCAGATCTGATAGCTATGCCTGTTCATCAATCCCAATTTCTGTTTTGAAATAAAACTACTATTAAACTATCAGATCTGAAGTGACGTCAATTTTTTGTATCGAGTTGCGTTATTGGTTAGTCTATATACATGTAGGTCAAGAAAGATGTTCGCGTTATTAAACAGCAAAATTATGTTTTAGGGAATAAAAGTTAAACAATAATGCATTACAGATTTCCACAGAGACCAGTTCTCACAACCTGTCACATCACTGAGCTGCCACAGCGTAGCTGAAATACTGAGAAAGTGGCGTAAAACACTAATCAATCAATCAATCAATCACATCACAGAGCAAAATTGTTCAGTGGCTGAGTACATTTTTTTAACATATTGTAATCGAAGGAATAATTTATACATTTTTAATATTATTTAAATTGTTTTCTAATTTTTATTTTTATTTTTACCTTTTCTTAAAATTAAAAAAAAAACTAAATTAATTGATAAGCGGTTTGCACTCTGCATTTAGTTTATTCGCTTATATGCTGGCAAACTGAAGTTGTTATAAAAATGAAGTAACGGGTTTAATGGGCAGGGAGGGTATGCCCCTCTTTCCTTTTTGCTTGCCCCTAACCTACATTGTCAATGTATCTTATTCCCCCAGATTTAAGACACTGGAGCTGCCACTGAAAGAAGATATGATATTATATATAGGTTAAGATTTGGGGCTGGGTTCAAGATTAGGATTAGGTCAAGTGTTAATCCTTACTAAAATACTCAGTTCTGATACTATAGGTACTGATGTTACATAATATTATACGACTGTCTAATGATTAGTTGGAATGATATATGATATATCAGCAACACATCAGCCATGGCCCCCACTATCTATTCAAATTGCAGGCCACTACATTTAGGTTAACCCAAAAAGGCAATATCGGCTTAATAAAACTCTTAACTTAAAATAAATTTGTTAAATCCATTTCCATATAAAGGTAGTGGACCTTGCTCAGCTTATGTAATAAATCAGAGGATGACACGTGTACATGTAGCTACTTCGCAACCTATTTAAACTTTTATTTAAAATCTACCTATGTATAGGGCCTACCTGTATTGTTCATTGATGTTTTAACAAATAGAGCACCTGGGTGTAGGCCATATAAATACATTATTATGGGACTGAAGGCTTGTGCACGTTTTGCTGAAAGTGTTTGTATATTTGATATGTGTTTAACGTCATATTCATCAATATTTCACTTATACACATACAGTTTTTGCACTAGCTTTCGCTCTTGTCTCGTTTAATATAGAGAAAAAACCTTTGTAGAGATTGTTAAAACACTCCAGTGATATCCAGTGCCATAGCTTGTGATTGATTGATTGATTGGTGTTAAATGCCATACTTAAGGGTATTTCACTTATATGACACGCTGTACTTCCAAAGAGAGAACACAATGATAATGTGAAGTGTTATATACAAATGCTCTGCTGGGAAATAGTGGTTCAACATAGCTGACAGACAGTAAAAATATACTTCAATAAAAGTGTCCTTTAAGCCAGGGGACGGACCTCAATGCTTGCCAATCCCACTTCTACCTCAAATCCAATATAAGACTTGCGGGGATAGAATTAAAACAAAATAATTGGGTGCACCCAGAACACCTAAATACTTATTAACAGTCTTAAAAAAAAATGCTCTGGGTGCACATAGATAAATCTGGGTGCACAGGTGCCCTATGCACCCACTATTTCAATCCCTGCCTTGAACCTCACCCCAATTGCAAAAAGCAATAATATTTAATGTCAATCTAATCAGGAGTGCTACATAACTATTTTCTAAACCCAAACAGCCAATGATTATAGGTCTGATGCTCTCTCTACTCACAAGTTTCACTTTCATTATGTCCCAATTGGCAATGATCAAATAACCATATAAGGCGAAAATTTCTAAACATCCTTTGATGAGTGAAATTACCCCAATAAACTGAATAATCAAGCATGTAATTGAAACTTTTATAAAATATTCACCCCATTATTAAGTTTAATTGACTTAAATGAATTAAGACTTTCTAAAATCGGCCTATATATATATTTTTTTATAATTTTACTTCACCCATTAAAAATGATTAAATCACTGAATAATTAATTGCTTGGTGGTGCTTGTACAATTAATAGAAACACTCATTTTATTATAGATTGCTGAATTAGAGCTTTGCGCCACAGTGGCAGGTCTCTCAGGGAGAGTGAATATTAGTCAAGAACAGTACTGTAGTTAGAAACATACCACACAAGTGAAGGCTTGAATATAACAGGTTACAACACTGAACAGAGGTGACCTTCGGAGAGAAACATTTAAAACTATGCAAATTAGGCCGGTCACTAAGGGTAGGTAGGGGTGAGCCCAAGAAACAGGTCCAAGGGGGACGGAAATAAAACAGGGGTGGGTATAGAGGAATCACCAGATTGTCAGGGTAGTCAAGTTTACTAGGTCTGGGGGAAATTACTGCAGTGACGGCATTTCAAACAGAACTGTTTTTCTAAGAGACCCTAAAACGCATGCCTGTGGTTAACAGTAGTATTACTGTTGGTACCATTCATAGAAAAACCTCAGGGCCAGAGTCACCCTATCTCTACACCAGTTTTGACTACAGGAAGGCAATACTTTAAAACACATTTGTTTCATGTGTGATTAAAGCAACAGGTTGAAATGACATTTTTGCAAAACAGAAATGCATGTGCTTTGTGTTTGACATCGCATTCGTGGCTATTTGCTGAAATGGGTTTTTAAATCCTTGTAATCTAAAATCACATTCATCACTATTATTTATATCCAATCGTCTGCATGCATGGGTTTCATACTAAAATATTGTTTGTTTGTTTGATTGGGGTTTAACGTCGTACTCAAGGGTATTTCACTTATATCACGACGGATTGTCCACTTCACACTGTTCCTTGCCCTATTATGTCACAAAACTGGGAGGAAACCTTGTAAACCTTCATATACCTGAGAGTTGACAGATGGACTCGATCCAGTGAACGGTACATCAAAGTAGGCATTAGAAAGCGTACTCACTAATCACTACGACACGGCCGCGGGCCCATACTATAATAAAGATTATTTTTCACTTATATGATGGTGGTGCAACTGCACCTGTATAGATAGGGCAGGAAACATGTAGGCATGTCACAGGCAACTTTCTTTTATACAGATGTTTTTGAGGATAAAAACAGACAGGATATGCCTATAGCATATAGTGGGAAGAAAACCAGTTTTTAACTAATTAACAAGTTAGTTACTTATTTCAGCTGCGCTTTATGCTGTGCATTATGTCACACATGTTTACCTCATTTATCTGCTGACAAAAATCAATTTTTTTATAATGATTGCCAGAACAGGATCATTGTGAAACAGGATCAATTAGGTCATGTCAAATTGGGCGTTTCCAACTGCGGTTGTTTAGATGGTATCTACGGCAACTGACGTTTAACTGACTGTCTGTAAAACTACTGGCGAAAAGTCAGTATAAAGATTAAGACTAGAAACTGTGAATAACAGATTTTAATTGGATGTTTTAAAGTAATTCCTGTTTTGGAAATTCTCGAGAAACAGGGATTCATTTATCAGAGGCTATGAAGAAAAGGGATTTGGATATAGCCGATCACCATTGAGGGTATTTCTCTCTGTATGAAACAGGGATTCCTTTACCAGAGGCTATAAAGCCAGCATAATAGATAAAGGAACCGGTCAACAATTCACTGTCAACAATTAAGGACAAGAAAGAAAATAAATACCAGACCCCAAATTTGCAATGCTAGATGCACACAGGTTTGATTTATTGCTTTCTCTTAGTTTTAAATAATAGATTAAAGTGACAACTCCAAAAAATGAGACAAATTTCATCAATTTTTCAGAGTTATCATTAAACTCTACTATGTGAAACTCAACTGATGATGGCATAATAAATGCTGAAATATTGAGTCAAAAGGAAGTTATCATTTTTCGGAATAACACTAGTTGTGTATTATGTTAAACTTTCCAGTGTAACTACAGGATTATGTGAAACTCTACTGATGATGGCATGAGTCAAAAGGAAGTTATCAGTTTTTCGGAATAACACTTCTTGGGTATAATATTAAACTCTTCAGTTTAACTACAGGATTATGTGAAACATATCGGTGAAAATTCAAAAACTTAGTAAATTTGCTGTCAACAGAAATTTTATCAATCAACATTTGTAAAGATCCAATTATTGCAAACTATGTTTATAAAATCACAACTGACTCGAGTCCTAAAAGGGCAACAGGAAACAGATATTTTGATAATGTTGGCCTTGGAAAGGGCTGTTTAGACCAACCACTTGTCATATCAACAAAGTACAGGAAATAGAGGCTGGGATGGTTTCTGAAGAAATGGCAAAATATCAGCACATGTTAACTATCATCATACCAACTCACAGAATGGTACAACTATCTTATGCTCCATTTCAACACTAAACACATTTACAACATTTTTTTCTAACTTTTACCAATTTGATAGCGTGTTTTTTTCCTCATTCAAGTTTGATTTATCCTGTATGTAATTCTTGAGAGATGCCAGTGAATTCAACTTTCATTCTTTCAAGTTGTTACAATGGCATGCGTGACCTTTTCAAATTTCCTCATTAAGACGATCAAACAGGATGAGTTCAACACAAGCCCTTCCCAGATAATGATACATCCGTGATATCTCTTGAAATCCAAAGAAATTCATTTTGAAAAATGAATATATTTATTTATCTTCAAATAGTTACTTTAAAAAGAGTTGAACAAACGAAATTGACGGCTCTATATAATATATGTTTGATTGGTACTTTAAGTTGTATGCTACAACCATAAGACAAAGTATTATTTTTTCAATAAAATAGATAATGTCATTCACTTATAAAGGAATCTATCTATTTTTCATCCATTAATGAAATAATTCATTCATTTCAAAAGATATCACTTATGGTAATTATTTTTCTAATAATAAAGGAACTCACAGAAAACTAAATTTATTGTAAATATATATATATCACACCGATACATGTATAATTCGGAAAATAAATAATAACCTATTCCAATTTGTTACCTCATCAATTTAACTTCGTCAATGTGTGTCCAAATTGAGGTTGATGCAAATTAAATGCCTTTAATTTAATAAATAGAGGTACCATCCCTCGGTGGATTAAATAATATTTAAACAGCTATTATAAGATGACTCTTTTACGGTCTCAGAGGCTATACATTAATTTATACCAATCATTCTTAAGGTGGTAAGTTTGATTACCAGAATAAGCCCTATAAGAGTAAAGAAGAAAGTGAATTTTGCAATTTCACATTTGATAAATTTCACTTATAATCTCTTGTTTGAGATCACAAAAAGTTCAGCAAAACAGTGTTCATGTACCTTAAATGATAATTGCAAATTGGCAAGTTTTTCTTAACTTTAAGAAATACTTTATGACTTTGGGCAGTCCAGTATTTAGGACTCTATATGTTACCCCTGCAATGATCCCAGCCCTGCCTGGTGTAAAGTAAGTGGCTGGATAGTTGGACCATTGTAGCACCTGTTATACTCACATAATTGATGCACACTGAGAGGATGCTCAAATAACTAAAACAATGCTATGCACTTTCTGTTAGCATTTTGATCAGAAAAGATAATATATTCATTTGTTTTGTTTGATTGGGGTTTAATGTCGTATTCATGGGTATTTCACTTATATAACGATAGATTATCCATGTCACACAGTTCGTTTCTTAAGTACCTGGAAAAATGAGAGGAAACCCCATAAAAAAACTCCTCTGTGATTGCCGGAGTCATATTGTGTGACTCGCTCATATACCTGATGGTCAACAGACGGAATTAAACCTTTGAAAGGTACACCGAAATAGGATAACTAAGCAGGTATGCTATCCACAAAGCCGTGACATTAAGTCCAAATATTTCCATAACCAGAGTTATAAATTTGATGTATGCTCTATTTGCTGAGAATGAATTTTCTTACTAAGAACTCAAAACTTAGTTTATGAGCCCACAATTCAAACTTTGCAATTACAATATAAGTTACCTGGGTTAACTTTGTACAAATTGGTACCAGACAGTTCGTGTGGGACTACATCAAACGATCAGTTATACCTATCTTTTTTCACTAATTATTACCGGAATTTGTAACCTTAGGTACAGTGAAGATAGTTTAGTCAAGCAAACACCAGGAACCAAACAGTTTTCCCATCAACAGAGGCTTATTTATAACTCCTGTTTAAATTGAGGCGATATAGGTACCTTGGGTGATATGTATACCTGACTGAAAACTACACAGGATCAATTTAAGTCAGGTGTCTCCTTACACCTGTATTTTTAAAGATTCCCTCAGGTAAGGTTTTAGTTCTCCATATACAAATAACAACAGAACTGGATCTGATAAGTCAGCTAAAATTTTGCCTTCAGTTCTACAGGAACAATGATTAAGTACTAAGTAAGGGTTACCTGCCTGAATAGCATCCTTTGAAGACAGGGCATTCTGTAATTAACAGGTAGATTACCTACTGTGCTGGTCGTTAACTTTAACAGGTAACCCTTCATTTTCTTAACTGTAACAAAACCATGCCTACCATATTTCTTGTAAATATTCAGACACTTGATTTTTTAAATAGTTACTAATAAAATCAAATGTCCGAAATGTATGAACGTAGCCACATCATTGTGGGCAGCGCATAAAAGTTTTTTGCCACATAATCTTGTATAAGCCCAAATTTATGATCAAGGTTCTAATTTCTCAAAGGAAAATTGGTTGTTAATAGCAGGATAAATCACTAATAGCAGAAGTGTTAAAGTTAATAAATAGATTTTTTTTCTGCTAATAGCAAATAAGAGGCAACACACTTAACATGATAACCTTTCATTATCTAATCAGGGACTAAATTCATAAGCTTGTTAGGCAATGAGCCTGAAGATATATGAATTTGACACACTAACTTCCCGATGCCCCGTGTTTAAAGCTCATAGAGTTACCCACATATTTAGAAGACTTACCCTACTGAAACTGAAGCCCAACAACTACCTACTGAGGCACAGTTCATTCAGGTAGAATTCATTCATCAGTTAAAATTACAGCCTCTCTTAATAGGGGGGTTTGCCAGTACATACAACATTATACTGATCTTAAATACAGGATAAGACACAGCATGATATATATTTCAGGTACTCTTTCTGGCTAAATGGAGGGGTTAATTCAAACCACCCATGAATTAAAATAGGTAAACTTATACATGCTTACCTACATGTATTTAAATGCCACACATTTTTACATATTTTACCCTACCACAGTACGTCAAATCATACATGTACAGGGATACATTTATCCTGACCTTTTGCTTTGATTTCAAACATATTGTTTGTGTTTGTTTGTTTGATTGGGGTTTAATACGTCGTACTCAAGAGTATTTCACTTACAATGTATATGGCGACGGATTGTCCACTTCACATTGCACCTTACCATATTATGGTGGTAAACCGGGAGATAACCTCATTAAAACCACCCTGCAATTGCCGGAGCCATGCTACCACTAAGCTATAGCCGCGGCTTATTAAAAACAGAAACAATGGCAGAGGTATGGCAATTATGAATGAGTACATGGGTTTTTAATGCATCAGAAACACCAGTACATGGGTTTATGAATGCACCAGAAACCTGAGTACATAGGTTTAAGATTGCACCAGAAAACTGAATACACAGGTTCATGAATGTACCAGAAACCTGAGTAGGCCTATATGGGTTCTCGAATGCACCAGAAACCTGAGTACGCCTATATGGGTTTATGAATGCACCAGAAACCTGAGTACATGGGTTTAGGAATGCACCAGAAACTTGAGTACATAGGTTCATGAATGCACCAGAAATCTGATTACATGGGTTTAGGAATGCACCAGAAACCTGAATACATGGGTTCATTAATGCACCAGAAACCTGAGTATATGGGTTTATGAATGCACCAGAAACCGGAATACATGGGTTCATGAATGCACCAGAAACATGAGTATATGGTTCTATGAATGCACCAGAACATGAGCATATGGGTTCATAAATGCACCAGAAACCTGAGTATATGGGTCTATGAATGCACCAGAACATGAGCATTAAGTTTATGAATGCACCAGAAACCTGAGTACATGGGTTCATGAATGCACCAGAAACCTGAGTATATGGGTCTATAAAGGCACCAGAACAAAAGCATATGGGTTCATGAATGCACCAGAAACCTGAGTACATGGGTTCATGAATGCACCAGAAACCTGAGTATATGGGTTTATGAATGCACCAGAACATGAGCATATGGGTTCATGAATGCACCAGAAACCTGAATACATGGGTTTATGAATGCACCAAAAACCGGAGTACATGGGTTTGTGAATGCACCAGACATCTGAGTATTTGGGTCTATGTATGCTGTAATGCACCAGAACATGGGTATATGGGAATATGAATGCACCAGAAAGCTGAATACATCGGTTTATGAATGCACCAGAAACCTGAGTATATGAGCTTATGAATGCACAAGAAACATGAGTACATGGGTTTATGAATGTTCCTGAAACATGAGTACATGGGTTTATGAATGTTTCTGAAACATGAGTACATGGGTTTATCAATGTTTCTGAAACATGAGTACATCGTAACATGGGTTTATGAATGCACCAGAATCCTGAACATTGCAGATCAGAAATTGTTTAAAAGTAGTATTAATGAAATATTTAAGGAAAAATCCTAACATTATGTGGCTTGATGGCATCTCTCTAAATCTACACATGTTAATCCTTTGGTTAAATGACTGGAGTTTACAGATACGCTCAACGGTATTTCTACTGTTGGTGGTGCACTTCAACAGTGAATGTCAACAAGTTCAACTATAAAGTGTGAAGTGAGTTGCTGGAATATTACTTTTCCTCCAGTGCTGTGTAAACTATGAAAATGCTAGGAATACACGATCCTTAGGCAAAGGATATTATTAGTTTTCAATGTTTTTTGAAGGGTGTAAGGATTTTTAGGACTTTAGGACTGAGTTACCTCCTCTGCTGACCACCGCTGCCATGACAACATAGCTTTCAGCAACATCGAAAAGACTAGTTTCGATTTCGAAAAATCGATTTCTAAAATAAGTTTTATTTAATTTAGAAAACAAAATTCAAGCATAGGCATCCATGTTTGTTTTAATATTACCTGTTAACTCTTGTGCCATGAGAAATCTCAGGGGGTGTATGGGTTGTTACCCCCTTGCATATAGACCAATCAGAAGACCATGAATTTTGCTGACTGATAATAAGTTAATCGTATCACCCTCTGGCTAAAAGTAGTTTGTCACTGGCATATAATACTACCTTTACTGGGTAATGGAGAAACATTAATTTTCCAACTCAATGAAACATTGAACATAATAGTAAACTTCTGCACCACATGATCAATCAACTATGCAAAATGTAATTTGTTAAGTTTAAAAAGTCATTTTAGTTAGGAGATGAATTCTCTTTCAAGCAGTCTGTTTACAACCATAAAGAATGACGTTTTTCACTTATTTATTGATAGCATTATAAAACAAACATACCTACAGGTGTACTAGTTTAACTCCACATTAGGCCTATAGAAGAGCAATTAAGGTGAGAAATCCCAACAACTTATCATACATCTACACCTCTATGCTCTGTTAACTTCTCATTTGCTTCACATAATGAATTAAAAGATAAAAAGAGAATTTTGACTTACAAAGCTGGCTAAACAATCACCCTCGGCGCTTGAACATACATGTGTTATAAGAAGCCCTAATTTACTGTTTTGCTGTACATCAGACTAATAAATAATAAACAAAAATTCAATAAAGACAACAAGATGATTAAAACTTCTGGTTAAATGTTAAATGTACATGTATCTCCAAACAACTACATAAATTAAAGCCAAACTTGTTTTAGATATTAACTAGACCTTATAGTTAAGATTTCTACAGCTGCTTCAGCATTACAAAGCTTAAACAAGAGATTAAATAATTTAAATCACAATGTTTGTTTTATATGATAAGTTAGGGGTTTAAGGCATTTGATAAATTCAATTAAATTGTTTAAATGCTTTTGTCATTAATTTTAATATTATTAAACTAAAATTCACAAATTATTCACTGCATTGCCTACATCTTTTTCTTTTAAATACTCAAGTTGGATTTATCAATTTAAGTTATAATTAAAAAAAAAATAATACAAGAAAAGACGTACCAGAGTTTGCTTGAATGAAAATTTACATTCATTCAGTTTTTTGTTGATTGATATAAGCTTGTAAAACGTGTACATTTTATTTTTTAATTGACACCCCCATACAGCAATTGCGCAATCCAAAACAGGATGTGGTACACAAGGAAGAAATTCCATTCCTATTCCAATAAAAAAAATGTAAAAAAAACAGGTCAAGTTGACATTATGACCCGCATACAAATTTAACAATTCATGAAAGAATCACCATTAAAAATAATTTTTAAGCACTTATTTCATTACGCCATAAATTACAGCATGCCAATGTCAACTATTAAGTGGGGGGGAAATATCAAATGCCTCCCACCCTTATCATGTGAAAGACATGACCCACATTAGTGCACACCACCCACATTTGTTGATGACATAGATCACCTTTGTCTCATAGAACATTTCAATGGCCATAGTCAAGATCTTTAAAATGGACTATTGTGGCTTTATTGCCTTCAAATACCTTAATTACTTGCAGGAATGGCTAATAATGGCCCCTTTGAAGTACTAATCAAGATACTGGTTTATAATAAATAAATCAATATTTTGATTTTTGAACATAGAGACTTTTTAAACTGGATGCAGCCTCAAATCATCCTGTGTAATTGGTCAAAAGGCTTTAATTGGACAAGTTCAAGTTTGACAAAAGCATTTCTATTCCTAGACATGACTCTGAGGGTCTTGGGTTCATATACAGTTGGGCCATGATATTAAAATTTTTTGAATTAGTATCTGTTGTTAAAAAGTGTTATCCTGAAATAACATTGATTCCAACTAAATCATGAGGAATGACAAACAGTATCTCAAGACATAAGGGTTGATTGTTCCAAGCCCTATTAGATTTAATCTGCTATTAGCTGACACCACTTCATGTTGATTGTTTGTTCGTTGGACTGGGGATTAACACCACATTACAGGTTTCTGTTCACTCACATGATTTCATGCCAGCACAATGGGTAAAAGAAACCACCCCCAACAACATTGGTAACAAACAAAAACATCAGGGGACAAATGCAGGACACTCACCAACACATCTGCTTCCTGTTCCTCTTTAGTTCCGAAAACACCAGGGCAACAGGAAGCTCCCTCCAACCATATGCAAAATAAAGTCATGTTGAAGGCCTGTCTCTAATCCACTTTTAGCGATTTTATGTAGTGTTCGCGATTTATATCATTTCGATCAACCGAACAAAGGAATATTAAAGCAGTATAGGACCTGTAAGTCAACTAAAGTGATCAGCAATGTTTCACAAAATTCACTCCACTTTTTGCATAAAAGAAAAGTTAAAAAGATAGCAATTCACTCTTCCAGTCCTATAGATGCACTCAACAGCTTACACCTCTGGAATATAAGTATTCAAAGCATAGCTACGGACTTTCAACCAGGTACCAAGAAGTCAATTAGGGGACAAGGACGTCAAGGAGACTTAAAGAAAATTCTGCTTGCCTCTGCTGGGCTTTAATATCAGGTTTCTGTTAATATATAAATACAAATCTTTGGAAGCTTTTGACATGAGAAAGAAAGCCAGTGTAACAGAGTATAAACGTGATGTGATATCCACACAGAAACAAAATAATTTCTTTATTATATGGTTTTACAAATATTTATAGGAAATTGAAGTCTGGAACATTCATTTTCTATTTTAGTGGAAGTCAAATGTATAATTTTTTATATTAAACTGCATGTAGCAAAAAAGTACAAATATTCAATTCACAAAGTTAACATACTTAATGCAGAAGTATCTCATGTTAAGCTTTTTTTTAAGGGGGCAGGTGCACGCTATATTCCATTGCCATCAGATAATCTTCTTTAACATCGAGTTAAACACAAATTAATCATTTGGAGAAAACACTTATAATGTATCATTACATACATTACCTAGTTTAATTTCACTCTCACCAAAAACAAAAAAAATAACAAAAAAAATCAGCGTAAATCGGAATTTTAATTCTATTATCCAACCCAAAAAAATTACCTGTACTTAAAACGTCTGCATAATAGGGATAATTGTTTAAAGCTTGTACTGGCTTACCTAGAGTTCAACATTCAATTAACACATTGTTATTTAACAAAAATGATACGTAGCCCATTTTCTAATCACGACATCATCATTTGGAAGGCATTCAATTTTTTCTCAAATTTATAAAAATATATATATATATACATGTATGTCCTAAGAGTAAGCTAGTTTGTGCATGGATGTCGATTAATTAAAAAGAGATAAATTATCTCCTAGTCTAGATAAGCTCTCACAGATATGGTTTTTAAATGGCAAACATTATTTATGTGCTGTTACCTATATTGACAAGATAAAGAGCATAGATATTCAGTGCACACTTGTAGTATACAGGCCTGTGCTATTGGGGAGAATGAACTGAATGGGGTCTTGGGGTAAAATAGACAACAGAGTCATCTCTTGTGACTCTCTGATATACCGGAGGTCAAGTGGGGGATCGGGTAAACGCAGCGCACCAAAGGATGTCATCTCTTGTGACTCTCTGATATACCGGAGGTCAAGTGGGGGATCGGGTAAACGCAGCGCACCAAAGGATGTCAT
>JAVFBX010056027.1:0-17165 GCA_034783855.1 Mopalia kennerleyi | reverse complement strand
AACCACCACTGGCAATACAGAAAGGCTAAAGAGTACAATCACACAGGGCAGAGTTAACCAGAGTTAACCACCACTGGCAATACAGAAAGGCTAATGAGTACAATCACACAGGGCAGAGTTAACCACCACTGGCAATACAGAAAGGCTAAAGAGTACAATCACACAGGGCAGAGTTAACCAGAGTTAACCACCACTGGTAATACAGAAAGGCTAAAGAGTACAATCACAAGATGCAATACAAAGACACCACAAACAGATTGGCTAATGTTGCCATGGGAGCAGCTGGGCAAACGGAATGTCCCCCCCCCCCTCCCCCCGCAACCACTCACCATAAGCCTTCAGTTCTATAGTTTATCAATTCTACAGAATAGAATTCTTAAAAATTAACAACATGTCACAACGAGAGTAAACCCTACCTTTTTTATTTACAGACTTTTAATTGGGCTAATTTATTTATATTTATTTGAACACCTTATGCATGACTATAAGAAACTTTTATATTTGTGAAACGGCTAGCTGTGATTTTAAGAAATGAGGGAACATCAAATAAGACTATATTCAAGCTCCATTTGAGAATATTTTTAACAAAGTCTAACTTCAAAGAAAAAATAAATGCTTATTTTGCTAAAGATTTATTTTAAATTGCAATACTCTTATTAGTTTATTTTCTATTAAAACAAAAGATGCATGGACTAGAGTTCAAAGCCGCTCTCTGGAAACCAGCTAGAAGTACGCAATTAACATTGAACTAGTAGTATGTGACCAGCATCATTACTCAGGCTGATCGACCAATCACCAAGTGAACGCTAAAGCTTCCTTACCGACAAATTTGATTAGTTTAATCAATATGACTTTAGAGAAAATCCGTAATCGTAAATGTGGAATTAATTGGTAGCCGTTTCATTAAAATACGACACCAACCAGCTAGAAGTGTGGTTAGTGAATTTTCCCTGACTAAAACAAGTAGTGCTGATGTGAACAAAAAAAATGACGTGTCAAAGTTTTATAGTAACAGGCTTTACATGGTGATGCACATGTATACCCCAAAACATTAATAATATAAAAACAATAGTCAAGTTATCTATTAATTATTTGCTTTTTAAAATATAAATACTTTCTGGTCATAGTGTCATGAATTGTTAAAATAACATTCTAATGATGAATTTTATGCTGAAATTTAAATTTTTCGTGATTGTACTTTTATATATTTCAGATTGTGTCATTTATTTTTTTATTATTAAAGCATGCATAACTGTTTTGAATAAATAAAAACATTTCTGAACAAAATGTAATTTATTTCTCCTTATATCATTCCAACTTATTCTACCAAATTCAATAGAATATGTATTTTCTTTAGTATAAAGTTACTTCAATTTATACTCATTATACTCAGCAAATGTCAAAACTTATTTATTTAAAAAGTTTAAAATGTTAAAAATGTACCATAACTTAAAAAACCTCCCGTTATGGATAATTTTTTGCTCAAACTGTCATTTAAAGTTGGAACTCTTAACCTTCAAATTATTGAATCAACTATGAGAACAAAAATGCAAAATATAAACTTATTAAAAATGTTGACTATGATCCAGATGGGAAACTAAAAGCATTGTATATAAAACACATTGACTTACATGAGTTAGCAGTATTATAGCTGTTCACCAGGGTTTCTCAGAAGTACGAGTTTAACACCGTCAAAATTCTGCAGGAGGTTCAATACATGCACAATCCCATCAATATAGCAAAGCATTCTAAGCTTACAATTGTAGCTTTTCCCCCCACAGGCCAGAAAACCTGATTTACAAATTAAAAAGGACGGTTCTATCCCAGGCCCTCTCAATCCATTTGTATATTTATTGATTTCGATGAGGGTTGAGAACGAGCACTTTAAGCTGGGCTCGTAGTATGTTGAGAGGTGGCCGTATTGCCTGTCAATCACAGTGGATATTACATCACATCGCTTGATTGGTTATTTGTTAACAGTTCCCATCCCCACTCATTGGTCATGAAACATGCATGAGAAGCGAGCGAGAAAAATGAGAGATTTGTGATTTTCTGAGGAAGCCACTCGGTGTTAGCTCGATTTCAGCCAAGCCTCCCCCTGGTGTCAGTCGACAGTTTTACAGACAATCTCGACAAATCACAGTAACGGCAATTCAAAAGCTGTTATGTCCGTGACAAACGAAGAAGTTGTATGTCTCTTTCGGATCATCTTCTACCAAAACACCACTGGGGTTTATTTCCAATACTCATTACTCTGACCAGCACTGATCAATTTTTCATAGGGTTCAATTGCTACCTCCTTGGGAGTGTTCTTCATTCAGGGGAAAATAAACCCATCAAAAGCTCACCACTGTTTGCTTTACTTCCTCCACAGTCACTTTTTCACTCAGTGCCAGAAAAGGAAGCAGCTTTGGGAAAACTTTTCTATAATTTGAGGGGTGTTTTTGTAGGCTGAATGTAGCTCTCCAACTATAACAGGCCTTTCATACACAACCAAAACCCAATTACAACTTGGCAAACAGAATTGTTGGGACGGCCATCTTTTTGTCTCATTTATTGGGTGAAAGTTTGCCTTGGAGCATCATTGCCAAAACCCAGCCCCCTCCCTGTAGAGTTTCCCCCCACCCCTCAAAGCCAGCCAGCTGGCATGATGTCTAGATAACCAAACAATCAACCAGCAGACAAAAGCATTACCATCAAAGCTTGACCCTTATATCAGCACCAGTTCTTTGAGCTGACCTATGTCCTGTTTTTGGAGAATAAGTAGAGGGGCAGATTCCTCTGGCTGTAGGCCCCAGACAATAGATTATCTTAGCGTCGTGTGCAAGCGTGTGGCCAGAATAAAGACTCAGGGTAACACCTCCTTGGTTACGCTTCATTGGTTTTCTGCTGATCATAAAGGATGATCCATTGCCACACTTTACACATCTTCTCCCAGCAATTTTTGTTGTTTTGTTGTGGGTAATTTGTCAGTATAGTGTGCACCCGGGTGTAAGAGGACATAGAAAATGACAATAAAAGAATCCTCCCCGGTTTAACAGTAGGTAGGATTGAGATAGTTTAACTAGTGGCGTGTGGTAGGCACACTTCTCTGATAGGATCCAACACAAAGGGTTCACTGGCATTAACCAAACTAGATGAAAAGGGTTAGGGCAATCAGGGGATCTCACTACCCCACCATACACAGATCTCCTTTTGTATTCAAATTTAATTTACATTTATTTAGCATCAAGAAATTGTAGATTTTCTCTGAGCTGGTGAGCTCCCTGGCAAATCAAATAGACACTCCAATGTATTTGTTATCAGATAAAATCAGCCTTGAATGCTCTATATGGACCTTTAGTCAATTTCTTCAAATTTAGATCTCCACAGATATAGACTTCAAACAGTTTCCACATTTGTCCTCTAAGACAATTTTGAGATTTAAAACCAGAGTAAATCTATTATAGTTTTGGGAATACATTTATAGTTTTCTTATATCCTTTAAAATCTAAAGTTGACCACAGTATGACAATAAACTGTGACATGAACGCCAAAAAAAAAATATATAATCAATAAGCAAAATACATAATTTCAGTTCATATATCCATGTATTTGAACAGATAAAATACATAATTTTAGTTCATATATCCATGTATTTGAACAGATAAAATGGTTTCGTAACTTGACATGTATATTCGAATTTTGCTCTTTTTTTGCTATGTAATACTACATTTCCACTCATAATATCTGACCCACTGGTACTTGAACTAATATTTCTATTATTAGCATTGAGTGTTTAACATAAAAGGGTGTATAAAAAAAGTACTTCAGTGGGTACTTAAGTCGTTAGCACGTACAAACTATCCAATTATAGTTAAATAGCTTGTTGACACTATCACCACCTAATTGCATGACCTTGTAAAAAGATAACTGTCAGAGCTTTAAAAAAGCTGACAATTTGATTGGCAGATAACGAGAGAAATATCTGACATCCATGTCACAATATGGAGCAGAATGAATCGGATTTCTTTAACAGCAGAGCTCACACCAGTCAACCATGGTGACCTATGCCCTCAATCCCCACCCCCCAAAGTGAGCTTGGGGGGCTAGGAGCAGATCACTTTTATAGAGAAAAAGAATACTCTTCCTATAAAACACAGTTCTTGTACCTAAGGAAACCAAGGACTTTTCTACAGAATATTTCAGAACTTTGCAGGATTTTCCCACACTGGCAAGTATTAGGAATAATATATAAGGTTTTTTCTACAAAAGGCCCAACAAAAGAGAGAAATTGGAATTAAAGTGAGGTAACAGTGGGATATTCTCTAAAAAGCAGATTATGATTTCAATTTTTTTTCTTAGGAATAATAGCAAATTGAACCACACTATTTTGTTGGTATGACAATGGTTTGATGGAAATGTTAAAGAAAATGTTTAATTTTAACACCGGGTCTGCTAAGATAGTATTTTAGTGGTATTAAAATTGCTAGTACAATTAAGCACAATACTTGTGTCAGTCTACCAGTAGTAAATTGTTTAGGTGTCACTCGTCTTTCAACCCAAACCGCTACCTTAGAAAACATTTGTGTGTAAAAAAAATAGTTTTTAGGAGTGTTTTCTTTTGTGTAATTTTGCATGTACATCTACCATTCAATTGACCTCAGTGTAAATAGTTGCATGTACACCTACCATTCAATTGACCTCAGTGTAAATAGTTCATACCCCTTTGTTATTATTTTTTTCTTCAGTAAAACACCTTTTAAACACACTTAAAAAAAAACAGTTTAATTTTAAAGCACATGTGTAATACTCCATCAAATTTTTATTTAAATTTGAATTCTGCCAAAATTATAGTTGTCATATGGTTTGAAAACCTTTTCAAAATAGCTTGGCTTTTTTAAAAAACTTTTATATCTAAGTCATTTTGTTTTAATGATTTTATTTAACTCTATTCAGGAATTCAAATTATCCCACATCACAGAGATTCCTTGGATGCCTGCAATCTGATAAAAGTTTTGAGTGTAATTCTAGAAGAGCTTGTTATCTGGAGACTGCTGTAATACTGGACAAAATCCCCAGCCTTCTAATTTCACCAGGGAAGTGCGCTTGACCACTGGTCAGTCAGAGAGGCTATGTCCAGCTCTGGTTAGCTCACGTTATTTCGACACCAGATCTGCCAGTACTAATCAGTGAGGGTCAAGGGTGGCCATATCACTGGGCACTAGAGTGGTCAGCAGGACCATTGGATAGCCAGCCCTTATCAAAAATCAAATTTTCTACGTTTAAACTGTTTACTTTCATTTCCTTACTGTGCGTTTTCTCTCGGCTTAATCCGAGACAGAGCATCAATGAGCGCTCGTCAATTGTAGCATCGACCTGAAATGATTTCCAAGCTAACACGATTATAAAATAACCTCAGAGGAGATCCCCTTCTTATAAGCATCAATATCAAATTTTTATCCTTCTCGACGTCCAGGAAATTGCCATATCGTTCGTTTCTCCTCACCAATGATCGGCCCCAAGTGCCAAGATTTTTTCAAACCACCCACAGAAGATGGGGATTTTCTTAGCTTGTCTTGTCTTCTGAACAAGGAAATAATTTCTTCGGAGATCTTAGAATACTACTAACCATGAAATGATAAGATACATACAGTAGCGAAGAGATTCCCTGCTCTTGAAAAAACAGGTTTTTTATTCTTCCTGAATAAAAAAAAATAGCATGATTATGCTTATTTTGTTACTTAAACAATATAAAGATCTTGGGAATTTTAGATAGACAAAAAATTAACTAAATACTTATCAAATCAGGCAGTTTTAAATGTTTTGTAATCTTTAATAAAGGCTCATATTTTTATAAGGCTAGCCATATGAATAAATTAAATATTTTGTTTGGGTTTAAGTATTACAAATGTTCTAGTATCAAATACAGCACAGCTACGATATACATCTATGGATAACATATTGACTCATTCAATAGTAGCATATATTGCATGTATGTATTTTGGGGGCATTTTGTTAAAATCAATGTACATGGCATTTCATTCCTTACATTTAACTCAGGACTGATCGAACAAACACTGGACAAACTTAAAGAGATTCGGGAATTTGGAAAATTTTGTTAAAATATTTGTAATCTAAAAGTGGGATCGTATTCAAACTTAAATACACACATCTTCTAGGGAGTGAAGTAAGAGCCTGGGTACCAACTCACTGAACATTATATCTCTCCTATCTTTTTAAAATGTTTATACAACCTTCCTGACCCCTGGGTCAACACAGAATTCAGCCAGTCAGGAGTTGGGTAATATTTTAAGTTCACTTTATGTGTCTTGAACACATATAAAAAGATTACTTGTGCTGCAATATTTCAGTGCTGATAATAGCATAGTTTTCATTGGCTTGTAAACAGTGCTTGAATCTACACTGAATACTTTAACAGAAGAAAACATATTCAACAAAACAAAATACACTTATTACACGAACAATTCAAGTTAATAGAATTTTAAAATATTATCAAGTAAAACTACTGAGAATTCAATGGAAATTCATTTTAATTATACTTAGTTTTAAACCACAAGACATTTTCCGTTCATGAAAAATCCCAAAAGGAAGTTTCACAATAATAGCCTGTAAAAATACTTCTAAACAGGACAGATTGTTTGAATTTCTCTAAGTATTATTACTAAAATTCTAGAAGTTTGTCCTAAACCAGTGCATTTGTTTTAATCAGGTCTAATCACAATTAAGATATTTGAAATAAAATTCTGTCAATAAGCCTCTGAACCAGAATTGATGTAAATGTTTCATTTACAATTTTTTAACAAGTTTCAAGATTTTTATGTTACAAAAACGTGAACATTCCATATAATATATCTTCTTATTCCCATTTTCCAAACCTTCAATTTGGTAAAGAATTGGTTCACTACACTCATTGGGTCTTAAATTTTATCGTTTTCATTTAGCAAGTCTTTGTTAATTTTTCAAGGTTAAATATTTACCCTAAGCTCTATAATTTATCCAAGCCATGTTCAGCCATGCAGATAAAGAATGGCATGTGGCAAGGTGGTTATTTTAGACCCTTGTTATTTAAAGTTTACTCTCCCTAGCAGGTGTACTCTATTTACATTGCCATGTTATATAACACCCTGCTCGCCTTCCTTTTTCATGAGACTGCATTCCTTCCTGGACAATGAAGTAGAAAAGGAAATGCTTAAGTTACATGTACATGCAGACTTGAGTGTATGTGTGTGTGGGGGGGGGGGGGGACTAGCAAAATGAAGGTATATGAGAGTTTGTTTTCTGGGATAAAAAAAAATTGGGAGCAGGGAAATAAGTCCTCTACCCTTATTCCTTCAAGTGTGAATTGTTGGCTAATCAACAAGTACAAGCTATTTTTGCCAAACAGTGTAGTGTGGCATGAAACTGGATTCAAATAGCATGATTGACATTGGTTGTCTTCATCTAGTAAATTAACATAAGAGGTATGAGACATTAATATTTTCAGAGAATTGCAAAAAATGTAGGAAAAGCAACACTTCAAAGCCATTTCTTATCACCACAGAGTTGTTCTTGTGTTTTTGATGAGTACGATGAACACTGATGAAGAGGAGATAGCAGTATCAGATCATTAATAAAACAAACTTTAGGATCAACAGAACTCTCAATAAAAGAAGAATATCAAAGGCAGAATATTCATGAGATATGTGGACAATTCTTGCAGGCAAAAAGCTTACGGCAAATAAAATAATTACTGATATTAAAATCTTTTGATATGTGGTCAGCTCAGTGAGTGATGTGTTTTCCGGTAAAATGTAAGAAATCATCATTATGTTTGTGTTAACAGGTGCCCTAAAGGATTGATGAGAATCGTAAAGATAAGTACACTATATGTGAGGAGATGCCCCAGGATCTGATTACTTATAGGGATGGAGAGGTGGACTGTCAAAGATTGAGGCACAATTCTTTGCTGAAAGGCTGAAAGGGAAAACAGCAAATGGTGGAAACACCTAGGCGAGGTATAAAGGTGTTTGCAATAACAACAAAGTAATTTGACCAGCGGGTACTTGATATGCAACTTCCTGTTATTCACGGACAATGGTCAGCTAATATAATATCAGACCATTGCTTATTTCAATTTTCTCTTACAGTTACATAATATCCTGGTTCTGCCCCTATTTTTACACAGGAAGGAAAGCCGCCATTAGGGAAGCCTACTCTTTTCCACAGGGTCATGTTAACATACACCTCCGCTTTTCTGCACCAATAACATGAGCTATGCACAAAACTATTGAAGCAACCAAATTCCATTTCCATATATAAGGCGTTGAATGACTTTGTACGTTAATGTCAATGAATAGAAGGGCTCATACATGTATTTGTTCATGGAGTACCAATTCTTGCCATGATCAGTGATGTGACTGCTATTGCAACTGTATGGCTGTATACCAACCAATAAATTTGTCACGAAATAAATAAAATAAATACAATAAATTTTAAAACCAGAAACCGTAAAAAGTTTCAAGAAAAAATATATATGCAAATAATTTTTGCAAGCAGGCCGAAACTAAGCAATTTTCATAAGGAATTTAAGAATAAGTTAGGTACATATATATTATATTTATTGTAAAGAAAGAAGATTAATAATATTAATAATTACACACCTTTGTGTATGATCAAATAATATCATTGAATAAGTACAACACTTTGACAGAGAAAAATAAAAAGTAGGGATAAAATAAATGTTTCCTGTAGCAGAGTGATTGGTCTGTAGTTTGACAGATTGGAGATTCCATTGCGTAGCGTATGTGTCTTTTACTAATTAATATGATGACCAACACTGAATACTAGTGACAATAAAAGTACCATCAAATAATAGATGTTTTTAGAAAATTATTGTTCCTCCAATGATAAGTAATGAAAGCATATTGATGCACATAACCAGAGAAAAGGAACAAACATTTCCTATTATAAGAGATATGAAACAATAGGCTTCCAATGATAAACATTCCTCAAAAAACAAATTAGTCATAATTTAACGCTTCCTCGGCTCAATGCAATGCCTAATCCAAAGAGTGATGACAACATTTAAAAAAAAATGTTGTTGAATTTTATTCAGCATTTTACTATTTGTAGTAGATAGGTATACTGGTGAGACAACAGTTCGGCTCAGAATTTGTTCTATCCCAGAGAGGTTAGACTTATAGAGATATGAAGCAATAGGCAACCACAAATGGCAGAAACAGATATTGAAATAACTATAGAATACTATATATTGCTGAAACAGGCATTCCAATAAATATGGACAGAATGTCATGTGTATAGCAAGATCCTTAACTTATCTTTAAAAATGGCTTAAATTTAAAAAAAATGAGGCAAAATGTAAGGGGAGGCAGTGTATAAAATATTAAAAACAACATACCTAAGAACCATGCACAAATCAGTTACTGTCTCTTGGAATTCTTTTTGGAGCAAAAGCTAGTCTGTTTCCAGTGATGAGTTGGTCACTTGTGGTCAGCAAAAAGCCAGTTGACCATTGGGTTAAGGAGCCTGTGTATAGAGATAGAAAGGATGAAGCTGGCCAGAAATAAAAACACATTTCTCAAAATCATTGATGTTTCATTGATCTGTCAAATCGGCCAATCAGGGTCCAGCATGCCCTTATATGGTCGATGGGCTTTTTAAGGGACATTGCCAGATGCTCTGTGGAGCTTGTCCAATCTTGCCAATTTAATCCTCAAGGGCTTCAGAAGAGGGTGTTTTAAGGGGGAAGGGGAGGAGGGTTTTTGAGGGGAGGGGTTAAAATAGACATGGGTGTTACAACAGTTGCTGTCCCACACAGATCTCCAGTCCACAAGTTTTTACATTTATTGAAAGCAGGAATCATATTTTGTTAAAAACCAAGAGAAAAATCATTCAGAATGGAAGACAATAAGGCTTCCATAGCCTACCAAGAAGAGATGAACCGCAATAGACAATAGGGAGTAAAACAGTCCTGAGATCAAAAAACAAAATGTTGTTGTCAATTACTATGCATGTCTTTCATTTTCAAAATATTGAAAAAAGGAGGGTACTTTTGGACACATTAACAATTAAATAAAAGGTGTTCCAACTTGAGCACAAGCAACAAAAAGAGAAAAACATTTTAAAAAATCTTATTAACATTGGCTTTATAAAGTTTGTTTTTGTCATTTTGTCTTTGACATTATTTGTCAAAACACTCAACGCTCAAGTCTCTTCAAGACTTATAACAATATATAAACATTACACTTCTGGATTTTCAGACAGACACAGCTTAGTGCTGATAATAGTACAGTTTTCATTAGCTTGAAATCGGTGCTTGTATCTGCACTGAAAAGTTTATTACTCCTTATTCTGTTATAGTACCATTATCCCAGCTTCTAAAATAAAATAATCCAAAACAACCCCAACAGGTATGGTCTGATTAAAAAAGTGGCCAACATCACAGAAAACCTCATGCAGCTCAGTGACATTAGCTAAGTAGATTATTGTGGAATATTTAATAAACATGAACTAATTGCTGATTGTATGATGTAAAACTCAGGTGAAAATGTACATAAAATTGACAGGTGGGAGATAACACAATTAAAAGATCAAAGAGGTAACCCTGAAAGATTGACCACAATGAAGGTATTACAGCATTGTGTGCTAATCAGCTTTCAGGAATATTCAACCTGTCACGGTCGAGCGCACACAGTTTGTCCAGTTGTCCAATGGGACTGCTACACATGTATAACATCTGCTGACCAGGGAAAAACCAGCACAATTATGGAATATCCATCATGTAAGACATGACGTGAATTTTTAGTTTTGGGTTAGGGTTGATACTAAACCTAACCCTAAAACTAAACCCTTATCCTAACTCTTAACAACAACACAAATTAAACTAAACCTAAACCTTACCCTAACAATAACCCTAAACCTGACACTGAAATTCACATCATATCTTACATGACAGACTGACCGAAAAACCAGCACAATTGCAGCATATCCATCATGTAAGACATAACATGAATCTTAAGTTCAGGGTTAGGGCTACTACTAAACCTAACCCTAAAACTAACCCTTACCCTAACGCTAAACAACATCACAAAACTTAACCCTAAACTAAACCTAACCCTAACAATAACCCTTAAACCTGACACAGAAATTGATGTCATATCTTACATGAAACACTAACCACAATTACTAGTACATGAGTCAATCTGTCTGGATGTGGCATACAACAGTTCCTGGTTGAACTGACTTCAGATGGATTGAAACAAAAGCCCCATGGGACAAGATTCTTTCTTCTGTTTCTGAATTTTTTCTTCATATATTATGTAACAATCCATCTCCTGTATATTTAATATCAAATTAGAAAGTTTCCATTCCTTAATTTATATTCCCTTAGGCTACATGTCTTATAGAATATGTTCTTACTCTACAGCATTATGCCCACTGATGAGTTTCACAAAGTAAACTGACAGCTCCAAAAAGAGATACACAAGGTGATTCAATATTTTGGTTTATTTTAAAACCATTGTCAAACAAAACAATTACATGGTGCTTCAATATTTTGGTTCATTTTAAAACCATTGTCCAGAATGTTTTCTAGACAATGGTTTTAAAATTAAGCGAAATATTGAATGCCCCTGTGTCCATGTGTATTGTTCAGTGGAGTTGTAAGTTTACTCTACTGTACATGTTTCTCTTGTATCACTTTCCTTTAATGTCAGTGCCTCCTTGTATGCTGGTGGATAAATTATAACAAATAAACACCACATACACCCAATAAAATTGAAATGGACTAAAACATCCAAAGTTGAAAACACTTGAATAAACACAGCGAGTAGGTGTGGTGAAGAAATTAAGTTTAAATACGGAACACTAATTGATTCAGGTCTCACATAATAATTTCAATAGGATCTTCCTTTTTCTCACAATCAATAATTACATTTCTGTAAAAATGAGTCAAATTTAATATAAACCAGGAATTATCTGATTATAAGCATTTTTTTCTTCTTATTTATTATTTTTAATAACTTGTTAAAAAGTCCCAACAGTAATCCAAAAATGTTGGTACTTTTGTACGTTCTCAGATTGGAAAGAATTACAAGAATCATTTGTTGTGGTGCAAATAAAATCATTTCTATTTTGATTGACAGAAAACTGAGAACATGTATGCCGTCATGGTTATACTAGGTGTAATAATACAGTGGTTCCTATCTGCGTACTATCACCTTTATTTACCTCTGCCAATTGATTACAAGGTCCACCACATACAGGTAAAAACTCCGCTTAGCACACTCTATTATAAATGAGAATCACAGAAGCTTGGCACAATATTCCACTGGGTACAATGTTACATAACACCGGAGAAATCAATAGGTAAAACTCCTTTGTGCTAAATTAGCTTCGATAATTAAATATTTTCTAAAGGTGTGCTGCAGCTATTCACTAACAAATACCACGTCATACGATACTCACAAACAACAGGTCACTGCTGTGCCAAGGAGGTTGACCAGCCATTTTTTTCCAAAGTTTTGATGCACAAAATCAAAAGTTTATTCATTTTTTTAAAACACTTTAAAAATTCAGCAAATTAATCTTGTGTTCCTTCTATTTTGACATGTATGTCAAACACTAATTTTGTTAACAGTTAAAGACAACCCATTTTTAATTAACCATCATGGAAAATTGTTCACCTTATCTGCTGTTAGAATTTAATTTACGCAGGAAATTTTGAACACAGACTTAAGTTTCTTTTTTCCGCTGATAAGTTTGACATCGTGCAAGAGAAATGAAAATCCAAAAGTTAAAATACCTATTTCTCTGTGTGTTATTTTGCCACCAAGAGTAATTAACAGAATGAGTCTTCGATTCTTCACAATAGCACAAGTTTAAACTTAAAACGTATACCTTCTGTAACAGGCATGGAAGTCCGTCAGCTGTCAAATTTTCTACTGTTTAGGTGTGTTTCAATTCATGAACAAGTGTGTTTTACTTTGTTATATTGCATGATTATCCTGATCAATCAATTTGCATTTATTGAAATAATATATTGGATTAACCAGATTAAGCTGACTGACATGCCTAAGTCTTGCTTTTCAATTTCCATTTATTGACATAAATAAATAAGTTTAAAATTTCTCCAATTATTTAACTTCTTTACAAGAAAACAATAGCCTAATGCATTGCTCAATTTAACTGTCTTTGTGTGAAAATGGTGCAATTCAGATGACCAGGTTAATGAATATTTAATTTGGTTTAAACATGCACATGTAAGCTTATTAATTATTCATTAGTCTCAAAATAAACTCTTCTGTTCTTTTACAATTGTTATAATGCAATAGTGCTGAGTGACACTGTTTTTGAGAATAGTATAGTATTAATTATTTATTAGTTTCACAATAATTTGTTCTTTTTTCTTTTTATTTGGGGGTGGGGGGGGGGGGGGTGTGTTGAACAGAAACCAAATAAAAATGACCTGATGTATCAGCAAAAAGACATCAGATATACCACTCATGTGAAGTGCACACCGTAACAATCTAATCAACTTTATCAATTAATAATTTTTAGTGCTTCACATGTGCTTCAATACTAAATTGGAAAATCATTTTAACTCAAAAACGTAAATGAAAAATGAAGCATCAAGGACTAAAATATAAATGAGGTAGGTCTAATTAACAGGTGACTGGAGTAGTGAGTGCTGATAAACCTCCTGTAATAGAGTCCCCGTAGAAAGCAAGCACCTGCCAATGCCATCATGGTAATATCATATGGGAATCTGCATCACATGTATATTTCATTTTTCACACAGCCAAAGGGGGAAATATTTACATGAAAGATATAGCGTTGAAAAATCGATAGTGTCTATAGCTGGATGTTTTGGATTAATTGTCCGTCGTCAATATTTCAATCACTGGAACCTTTGACACGTACACCTGCTCGTACTACAATAATCTGATCACTCCTGAATTTACTTCGCACAACAACAACTTACATGACATGGATCACGTGTTGGTCTCTTTCCCTTTTCTTCCACACTTCTCAAACAGAATCTAAAGTGGATTCCCTGTACAGCCTTAAGCAATAATTACACATGGTTGTTTTTTCACTTTATTTAATTGTGGTTTAACACTGAACTTCAGGGTATTTCACTTGTTTGTTTGTTTTATTGGGGGTTTAACATTGTACTTAAGAGCATTTCACTTACATGATTGCATGTCAGCTCTATGTGTGAATTGAACCACCCTACATTTCAGTGGTAACAAAGAGCAGACAACCAAAATACACAAATCAAAGATCTGACTGTTAGGTTAGCTTCATGTTGCTCATAAGCCTTGACAGCACCAGGGCAACAGGAAGCTCTTTCCCAACCACCCAATATTTCTTGCTTCTGGTAACATTGTCATTTGCTTCTACAATAGTAATTCAAGCGACATTGTTTTGATCTAAGAAAATGACCGTACCAAAAAACAATAATAACACTTCAGAATTTTTTGTAATCTTCTTTTGCCTTTGTCTGATTACCTTTTATGTGAGTCTTGACATCAGCATATTGTTTGATTGATAAGTCAAAATAAACATTAAAAAAAAGCATTGGCATACTGAAAATTAAACAAGTTTAGAAACTGTTTATGAATCGATTTTAAGATGTTTTAATGCTTTTAACACAATACATGTCATTGTGTTTTAATTGTGCTTTAATATTGAACGAATGTCGCAAACACTTTGACAAATTCCTATAGATCGGTTTCTTGCGATCACATGTTTCTATTGTAAGGAATGTTAAGCCTGTTTTTAAATAAGCAGCCAAATGGGTTGGTAATTGAGAGGCTTTTGACCCTGTTAAAAACACAATAGAAAAACTGTCATCTTTTTTGTCCAGATTGGGACCTTTTTGACCCCACTTAGAACACAATAGGAATATTCTCAGCTTTTTTGCTCCCTGGTATTGATTGCCTATTAATTTGCCATCTTTTTTCTCACTCTCTTCCACTTGGCAGGAGGGAGGGTGAACGCTGTGTACACAGTAATAAAACCTCTCCATGGTGTGAAGCACGCCAGAAGGCAAATCTATTCAAAATACACAATAGGCTAATACAGTGGCTGAAAACACACTGTTAAAAGCCTTATGGGATACTCTGCACTGTCTGACCTTTGAGGAGGTTATTAAAAACAGCCTCTTTCTAATTGATTCTTGGTTATCACCCATTTTTATACATGAGAAAGAAATTAAAAATGGAAATTAAACCACATGGTTTAATTATCTACTTTTATGACTGTGACCAGAGATTTTTAACTCTCAGATTTTAAATTAAACTCAAATGGGATACTGATTTAAATCAAATGTTAATGATCTCTTCATTTGACAACAATTAAAAAGCGAATAGACCAGTATAGCAAATTGAATTTTAATTCAAGGATATAAAAAAGGGAACAATAAATGTAAGCAACAGCTTAATAAAATGCATTTGACATTCATTGTCCACAAAAACCATTAGGTGTTCATTCCTGGATTCCTATCATTTTATCAGTTCTCGCTCACTTGAATAACCAGAGAGAGTAGATTTAGTGAAGAAATTAGTTTGAATAAGGTATTCTTATTGATTCAGGTCTCACATACTTATTTCAACAGTATCTTCCTTCTTTCTCATTTTAAGCAATTTTCTTTTCAAATCCTCAGTTCATCTTTAATTATTTTAATACCTTGTTGAAAAAGTCTGTATGGTATGTTCTCAGATTGGAATAGAATTACAAGGATCATATTTTGTGGTGCAAATAAAATCATTTCTTTTTCATTGACATAAACGGACCATGATGACTCTCTTCCCTAGTACATGAAATAGTATAAATATATCTAACCCTAGTTGTTTTTATATGAATAATAATTCCTCAGACCATGAAATAGTATAAATATATCTAACCCTAGTTGTTTTTATAGGAATAATAATTCCTCACTATTTCACTATAAATATTCAGTCCACTTCCAAACTGAATGATTAACTCAATTTCACAAATGTATTGATAAACTAATTAATTAAAAGAAAACTGTTAATTGCTCTTGTAGACAGGTTCCTATAGAGAAAAGTGCTAACTAACAAACCTGATCAAGAAGTGTTCATTTTGTTAACAACACAATTACAGCTTTTGCATTTTACAGCATTAATCAGAAGTGATAATTAAAAAATTACTCCAAAACTAGGAAAACGAAACCTAAGTGAAATTAATTGACAAATACAATTACATCCATTAGCATGTATTTGTGATAGGTGAAAATAACACATCATGACCTATTAAGAGGAAAGGGATTGTGAATGACAGCAGATTACATCATTCTTGAATTGTTCACAATGTGACATGAAGTTAAAGCGATATTGGGATGAATTTTAAAAGATGAAAATTTCTGTCCAGGAATCTAAACTATATTGAACTAGTATTTCTAAGAGTCGTAAAAAATTGCTTAAAAAAATTGTTGTGACAAACTATTAAATCCCAGTCCATGTATCTATCTGAAGAGACAAAGTTTGGCCATTAAATGTGAGACAAATTACAATGGAAATGGCCTAGATTTGATAGGATGAGATTGTTACTTTACATAAAACTGCAAACTACATGTACAGAGATATTTAAAATTCACAATTATTTTTAAAGACAAACTTACACTTTTACCTGACTGTTTTGCAACAATCTATGAACCAACCAGGGTTATGATGTCTGTATAACTAATGCCAGCTCCTGATCCAGTCACTCTGGTATTCAACTGTAAACCCTTTCTTCTTACTTCCAAGTGTTCAGTTAGTCAGTTATAAGAGGGTCCAGTTAACAGGGCTGGTCAGTCAGTGCTCTTGGGTGGGAGGACTGGACACTGGTCAGATATTTAGGTTATCTGGCCACAATTTAAAACAAACATAGGCTGGTCAAAACTTCAAAAACATAGTTTTTAAGTTAAATATTTGTGTAGTTGTGTTTGTGAGGGGTGGGTGTGTGTCTGGGGGGGGGGGGAGTCTTGAGTACTGTACAATAGGATAAAGAAACAGCAAAACTAGTTAAAGCAAACTACCAGAAACAGCATTCTTGTAAACTTACAATGTAAAAGCCTTCATTTGAATGAGTGATTTACATTTCAAACCATTCTAAGAGAACTATAGTGTACCATTATTACACAAAATGGATATTGT
>JAVFBX010055916.1:0-17167 GCA_034783855.1 Mopalia kennerleyi | reverse complement strand
CTGCAGAAATAGATTTCATTTCAAGTCTGAAGCAAACTTGTTATCCTCTTCAAATGGCATATTTGTTAACATATGCACTGTGTATATGATTTGGTGGCATCATATTTCCACCAAATCCTCTAAAATTAGCGACTTTGTCATTACTTTGCTTTCATCTCTACGCTCGGTCGTGATTCTGCATGAACGTGTTACAACATCGTACATGTCGTTTGCCGAAAGTCTACATGCCATCGATGAACGATTTGTTAAAATCCGGTTTTCGGTACCAGGTTGAAATGTACGAGCGTTTGTTTGTTGTTGTTGTTTCGCATGGGGACAGATCCCTTACTTCAGGCTTTATATGAAAGCATCCACTAGTACAGGCAATAGGGGACAGCCACGACTAGATGATATAACTACCGTGGTTTCGAACAATGACGTCAGTTCCGCTTTTTAAATTAACTAATTAACTAATTAACTGCTATATGCTAATTCAATAGCAAGTGAAATACAGATGGTTGTCTTTGAACATATGTAATAGAAATAATAAGTTTAGGTCGAAACACAGTTGTCTTTCCCTTTAACAAAACGAATTTCTTATGGCTTCAGAAGGCGCATATGTAGTTAGGGTGTACATTATTTTCTGTTTAAAACAAATGCATGTCATACTGGCGGCGGTCGTTTGAAGCCCGAGATGACATGCGCAGTAGAATCGAGGACTTCCTGGGGCATTTCCACCCATAATCTATATGATTGTTTTCATCTCATTAGTCTATATCTGCGAGCAGAATAAATATCAAATTTGTAGCACATAAAGATAACTGGTAGTTAAAGGCAGGAAGGCAAAAGTGTTTTTGTCCGAAATTATGATTTGGATAAAAATGAGGTTGATGTTTTCATTGGTCCTATAAAATCAGAAAAAAGAAGAAAGATAAAGTTTAGCCAGGATTCTAGCTGCTAATGGGATTGTCTACTTATGCGTATAACTATTTTCTAATACATTTAGCAGATAGCTCAAATATGCCCCAACAATGGACGTAATCCTTGGCGCCTTTGAGCCCATGTTATGTACACGAGGGCTGTGTTTCAATACTCACATCACATCCTCTGAAGAAGCTCTCTTTTATTCTCAGCGAAAACCTTTATAGGTATTTTTTTTTAAACTCTGGTGCTTCCGTTTTTATACCAAACCATGTACGTTTCCCGTCAAGACACACGCAAAATGTTTTTAGTTTTCTATTTCATTTCTCACCAAAAAAATCCATAAAAAATTGTTCCTGTTGGATCTATCCCGATCTTCTGATTGGTTATCAACATATAAATTGTATGTATAGGTGAGATGTAGTTCAGATTGGAAGATTATATATGGGATTAAATACAGACAAGCCATGCAGGCTATACAATAGTGTCTACAAATTCATATGCCTGGAGTAAGGCACGATTTTCTCTGTATTACGTCTCGTGATTGTCCTATATTGGTCCTGTCTTATCTATATGTTTGTTGCCAGTGGCGTCAACGTTGCTTCCCTTTGCACATTGGACTAGCACGCCGTCCTGTGAGGGAAATAAGTACGGCGTTAACCCTCAAACATGTGCTTAAGCTTTGGTCAATTATTGATTAGAACTCATCTCTTAAGACATGTATGCCAACGCTATATACACATTTGAAAAGCAAGACACTCGTTATTTAATAATTCTGGATTGTCTATAGCTGCATGCTGACGTCAAATCTGGATCCAAATCTGGGCTAACCCAGGGAATCAATAAAAAACAAAACTGGACTTCCATTGATGATTAATGGCATATACTTTCGTGTATCACGAAAAAAAAATTCTTCTGAAGATTCAAAAATAAAAAACTTTCGTTCAGACTTAGGTCATGTACAGAATGAAGTGTAAAGAAATGGCCGCCATTTTAGGAACTGAAGGCATCGCTTATACCTAAACTTTAATATACGAAAACATCGCGCAAACTGCTTGTATTGGACTATTAGCGCCACAATATTAGTCAAAAGACATATGATCTTTTCTTGGTACGAGAAATTTTCCAACTGGGGAGAACGGGATTGTTCCTGACAGAAGTATACACCATGTGTGAATCTTAGACATTTTGTGCTTGAATTTGTACAATGTAAACCAGTTTTCTCTACATTAAGGTGCGCAAACGGCTATTGATATCACAGTAACACAAATAGCTCTGATTGATTACTTTTTAAAAATACGATAGGAGGAATCATGCACTTACACGAACCTATTTTACATAATATAATGAAAAAAAAAAAAAAATATGATAACAGAAACTTATGCTTTAAGTCAATTGAACAAGAGATTGGTTAAAGTATACTAATAAAAATGCTTATTTTCATCAGCATATACTTTTTTATTGTTTTATTTATTTCTTCACCCTTGAGTTTAAGCTTTCTTCAACTAATGATTTAGCTACAAGTTGTGGTGTAAGTAATACTAAACTTAACATCATGTGAACTATACTTAGTGTTTTTTCAGAGGCACATAAACCCTATATGCCGTTTAAAAAGTGTTACCGACTCATAAATACATTATTGTGTTTAGATGTTAAACACAAAATAATGTTTAAAACCCATAAACAATGGGCTTAAAAGCTGAATACGTTGTGTTAATGAAAATAAACACATTGTTTTGGGTTTTAAGCAAGTGTTTAACTTACTTAAAAATCATGTTTATGTATCTTATAAACACATTATTGTGTTTATAAGTGTTACAGTTTCGCGTTTATTATTGCGTTTAAAACCTAAACGTTTGGGTTTACTGTGTACCCGGAAACCATTTGTTCAACAATATATAGGACAGTAAATAATCGAGAAAACAAAACTTCTAAAGAGATTAATATTAGAACAGGTAATATTAATACGCGTTCGGGTTTCTTTTCTAGTTAACTAACCCTGTACTATTTAATACCGTAAGAGAAGAAGGCTGAAGATCATTCCTGTAACAGGTGAAAATCCACTTAGCAATTTCATTTCGAGAATTCAAACCAGACGACCTAACCACAGATCTGTTCTCTACAAGTTATCTTTAGCGTTGATGGAGTGTCGTTTTATTGCTGGTCTGAAATGTTAATCGGGTGGCCCTAGTCGTTGATGTGAAGGCCGCTTTTCGTTGTTCTTTCTGGTACAGAGAATTGCTCTATGGATTGGGCTGACGTGTTTAAGATCTCTTTTACAACCACTGATTAACTATCGAGGAAGTGAAGTCTGAATCAAGTTCATGTTATAAAGTCCAAAAGACACTAAAGACATAACACATGCCGTATAAAGAGACAGCAGCTGACGTGTTGTGAGATGACTGCGATCTCCCCTAAGGATATTTAAATGTTTTTGTAATTTTCATTTATATAATACAGCAGTCACGACCGTTTGCTTAACATCAATTTGAGTTGATCAGTTGGAGGACATCGAGTAGGATGTCTGTAGAGGATATGGGACGTTCCCCAGTTAAGGAAATTCTTTTACCTTTTATAAATCTATTCGTGTATACTAGTATTAGTCTTAACAGTCCAAAATAAAACCGTTTAAAAACAGAAAGATTTAAGCAATATTTAATATTAATTCATAGCTAAACTTACTCAACCCCTAATCTTAAATTTAGTTTTTCTTCATATTTATACGGATTCTTACAACTGTATTCATAGGGAACACGTTCGAGATTCAAGTTTTTAACTGACTCTTTCATAACATGACACATGGTGACACATAGGGAAATTAATTTGAATGTAACCATCACTTAACTGTCTATATTTGTAATTGTTATGGGTCAACCCCATGCATACCTGACGCTATGTTTGTCATTTTATGTCAAGTGTTTATACTGCACGTTTGGTATCGGCTTATAACATTTGTTTGCAAACAAAATCAAAATAATTCTAGATTTACAAATACCCTTACAACAACTTTCCCTTGTTAACTGTATGTTTGTGTCAGTATTTTCTAAATTATTGTTAGCAGTTGTTTCACTGACAGGAAATTAATTTAAGGATAAACGCCCCTCCTCCCTGTCCTCTCCACCCCGCCCCTCCTCCCCGCCCCCCTCTCTGCCCTCTCCACCCCGCCCCTCCTCCCCGCCCCTCCTCCCTGCCCTCTCCACCCCGCGGAAGGTTAAGAGAAAGCTTTCTGTTGTTCTGATGCTCTCAGCAATAAGGGGCAACATGAAGCCGATCAGTTTGTGATTTGTCCTGTGTTGTCGGCATCGAGGGTGGTTTTTTGTACCAATTGATCTGGCACGCCGTCATTTGAGTGATAAACCTTAATTACGGCGTCAACCCCCTCGCCCCATTCCTTACTTACCTTTACCTATAAAAAAAACAGTATCGTGGAGAAAAACTGTCAGCAATAAGAGAAGAAGACGTGAGGTCTTACAGGTATACAGTTTATATTAAAATAAAACTTATTAGCTGATAGCATGGAAATGTTCTCCCGATGGCATGTCAAAAGTAGGACTTTAATCCCGATCAACTTGCCCTGCCAACTTGTCACAAATCACAAAGAATGACTTAAAAACGGATGCAATTTGTCAACGGTTTAGACCGATGGACAAATCAGGCTGGATGAGGTACACTCTGAATTAGCAGCAATGGTTTACCTTCTGTTATTTGGTACCTTAAAATATTGGCTCGACAAAAACGCAGCAAACCACCCCAAATACATTAGGATACAGAGTGGAATGCTACTAGACCAGGCTCTTCCGAAAGCTGATTACGGATATCATAAACGGATCCTTCAGTTTTCCACTCTTTAACGTGGCTGTATATTGAGGATTATTGACATTTAACCATACCATGAGGACAATGTATGTATTTCTCGGGTTGATTTTAAAGGGAGACTATCACACACATCCCATTATCAAAATTTATCAAATTGTTTGTTATCTCCCTTTGCCAGGTATTGACATATCTCGGCTTTCGCTCTCTGTCTTGTTTGTATAAGAGTTAGACTAATGTTTCCTATACCGTTTTGTTTGGGTAAATAGACCACGCGGTTCTTGATTTATTGATTGATTCAGTCATTCATCCATTAGTTGATTTTTTTTTATCCCTTCATTCAAGAACTAAATTAATTATTTTTATTTATAGATTAATGAATGGATGGATGGATGGATGGATGGATGGGTGGTCAATTATTTGCTTGCTTGCGCTCGTCCTTGATTCATTGATTGACTGATTCATTCATTCATTATTTTTATTAGATTCATTCATTAATTCATTCATTTATATTCGTTCATTTTATATATATTCGTATTTATGTCCACTTCAATGTACGAAGAGTTGAAGACTGTCGACTGATCTGTTATACGCCTGTGTTTACCATTAAAAGGTGACTTTAAATAGCCCTCTCACATCTTTCACACGGTATTTCAAATGTTGTCCAATCATGAAGTTCGACCCCTTTGATTTTCAACTGATGCCTGTTTGCCAAAACGGCATTTCCACTGTAACTCATGGCATCAGAACCGTATATACATTCCCACATGGCTATGGACAAATATGACATTATCGTGGGGAGGGTGGAAGAGGAAAGTCCTGGAAATGTTGGCTGCAGTCACCACAAACCATCTCTGAATGTAGCCGACGTACAGGGCTAATTCCTCCGTTTTAGCGGCCTATCTCAACCCACGGTGAAAGTTGGAAATTGGTTCGCCGCTATCGCCAGCCTCTCAAAACATATATCTAATTTTTCTCACTGAAAACAATGACTATTATTTCACCTACCTGCAATATTTCTTTTCTGACGGTTATTGGAAAAGGAGAATAAAATAATAAAACAAAAAAACTCGAATAAAAGGAAGAAATAAGGAGTTAGATTATATTTGATTTTTGAATCCCCCAAAAATCAGAGAAAAATCAGATATAGACATGTATGTTTTGAGAGGCCGCTGATAGCGGAGGATCAATTTCCAACGGAGGAATTAGCCCTATTCATTGTGATATTCTGAATTGTGTCCCAGCATGATCTGTTTGGCCACAAACTTTGATTCAAAAACGGCTTTAGGACATGTAGTTCTGCTCTGGCGACTCTGCTAGCCAAGGCAGAATATCTGGGAGGCGGGATAAATATAAATATTTTCGATAAAAAAACTTAGCCAAACGTACTATTACAGTTTTCTTTCCTTGTTAAAGGTCTTCCCAAATGGGTTTTAAATCAGATTTAAAGTGACTCAATCCCAAAGATAATATTGCCAACTAATTTTAAAAAAATATCCCGTATTTTTCCGATTTGTTAATTTTTTTTATTCACTTACAAACTTGCAACTTTGCAAAGAAGTTAATCAACCTGTGACGTAAGCAAGGGAAATTTCCTTCAGAACAATCGGAGTCGGATAATGCCGAATCCGTATCGGAGATACACGATTCGTTGCTAAGACTATACTAATCTTACAAATTCGCAGGCTTTTATGTGACTTTAACCTAAACCCCACATTTGATGTTAAGAAAATCTACAGCAACTGGTTTGTTACATAATGAATAGAGACCTACTCTGATTAGACTCAATCTTAAGTAATGAAACAACAGTGTATCGAGGGTGACTCCAATAGAGCGCCAGCCATCATTTTATTAAACAATTTTTATAAAGTACAGCAGGCATGTGGAATGAACTCCCTGTTACGTTGATGTTTAGCTCCCTTTGGTAAAGTACAACACTCAATCGATCTGTTTGTGGTGTCATTGTATTACGTTTTGTGTTCTGATTGTCCTGTGTTGTCTTTGTTTGGTGTCAGTGGTCTCGGGTGAGTGGCTCATCCGCCCAATAGGTTGGCTTGCTGTCATATCATTGAAATAATATGAAATTGTATGGTGTTAAATCCCAACCAAACAAACAAACAATAACCAAATACACGTTTCCCGCTATATGGAAGTAACTATGCAAGAAAAAACATTAATATTCTGTCACAGCAAGACAAATCTATTCTGATGATTATCCAATAATCGTATGTCCAAAATACACGTAGTTAATCCATATAGGCGACATGAGCAAATTTTCTAAAACCGTTTGATTTGGAATAATAAGACATAAGCGGATTCTTGTCTTATTTCACGATTTCATCAAACACACTAAACTCTCGGCAGTCTGTGGGCTGTTTGATATGAGAATGTTGATGATTCCATGGTTGGATTAAGCGGAGATTCATTCAGACATTAAGACATTATAAAAAAATATCCAGTGCATGTTGTGGCGATTTCATTTGTGCTAAATACGATATATAGATTTCTAGCATATAGCACTATATTTTTGTTCATTTAACGCCATCCATCTCCAGCCTTTAAAGAGGAGAATGCATGGTCGTAGAAGCTGTTAGAGTAGTTGATGATAGGGCATTAAAGTCACATGACTGTTTTGTTTGATTTTGTTTGTTTGATTTGGGGTTTAATGTCGTACTCAAGGGTATTTCACTCATATAATGACGGATTGTCCGCTACACACCGCCCCATGCCTATTTACGGTGGAAAATAGGGAGGAAACCTAGTAAAAAGCACCGTAGAGGCTGTTAAAATAGTTGATGTTAGGAAATTAAAATCATAAGACTGTTTTGTAAATAAAACAAAGCTGACGGAGAAAAGGCGGGCAAAACTGATGGCTACCAAAACACAAAAAGCATGCAAAACAATGAAGCTATATATTATAAAGCGTGGGAATAAACGATCACTTTCAAGATTGAACTTACAATAGCCAATTCAAGTCAGATAAGTATTTTGTTATGGCTGGTGTGCATGGAAAGTGACATTTGGAAAATGTATTCGTAGGTCTGATATATAGAGTCAATATGCTGAATACAAACACATAAAGTGCCATTCAAGTAACACCAAGTGGGTTTACTGAAAAATTACATCACTATTCAAAAGAAATAAAATTTCAATTATGTAAATTCTAGAGCAATAAAATGGTAATTTACATGACAGATGTTTGCGTTCATAAATCTGTTTGCCCACGCTTTCCTGCCATTTAGAATTCTAAAAAACTAGATGTTATAACCGGGCGCAACGGTTGAAAGGTTTCCAAGTTCAAGACCTATAAGTAAAAAAAAGTAATAGTTTAATTTCGTTAATACAATTTACGTTGAATTATGTGAAGGAGAAAAATGCAAAAAGGCATTAAAAAAATCAAACTCAGATCTTGGGCGGAATCGAACCGTCGACCTTCGGTTGAAGAGACGAATGCGTTGCTATATACGCTATCCAGAATCTATGTTTTCTAAGTGCCTGTTGAAAACGTCACTTGTGTTGACCTGACAAAAAGCAACCTCATATTATAAAAGCGCGTTCAACGATATACATCAAGATTACCAGAGCCCAAAAAGGACAAACAACTTGACATTTGACCAATCATATCTCGACAACCATTCACAATAACACAAATGTTAAAAATAATTATTGTTCTGGAATTACACCATCTATATAAAGACTACGAAACGTCAAAGCTGTAGCAGATATCCTTATACACTCTATAGGTTCAATTCATAAATACTGGATTTCCATTCGATTTCAATAGGTGTTCCAAGTAAACTTAAACCTAATAAATCATCAAACATAAATAATACGAGTATCATATAGATCTGGTGTCAGAGAAGTGTGCACATGGACAGAACTAGTGGTGTAAATCAACAACTACAATGTTGACTTGTTGATTCACACAATATAAAACTTCTCCAATTATAATGATAACTGGTGTTTTTGATCATAAAATAATTTTAATCTTGTCCATTTAAAAATGACTTGATGGTTTTAGTATAAACACTTGCTCAATGGGCAGGTAAATGACAATACATACAAACATCTCAAAACATAAGGAGCATTTGGAAGTTCACAATACATCGACGCTTGTAAAGTTTTAAGGAAGACTTAGTAGTTCAATTGCAAAGACGACACATCATAAAAACTTATCCAATCACAAGGAACAGTTGATGGTTGACACTACAAAAAAGCTTGTCTTATTACAATAAAGAATTGGTAGTTGACCCTGTATACAAAACTTGTCAGGCCACAAATATGTCTTGGTGACTCATACTACATTAGAACTTGTCCGATCACAAACATGTCTTGGTGTTTCATACTACATTAGAACTTGTCCAATCACAAACATGTCTTGGTGTTTCATACTACATTAGAACTTGTCCGATCACAAACATGTCTTGGTGTTTCATACTACATTAGAACTTGTAGAATCACAAACATGTCTTGGTGTTTCATACTACATTAGAACTTGTCCAATCACAAACATGTCTTGCCCATTTATAAAGAAGCATAAGAGTTTCACACCATGTAAACTTTATTTATGAAAGTAAAGTATGGTGACAACACTTCATGGTGACTATATATTATTTAAACCATCAATACTGAATATGGTCTAAATAAACAGAAACAGTTTAGTTGTCAAACTTTTTGGTTGAAATTCAAATATTTATTTATGAAAATAATCAATGTATTGGAGAAATGTGATAAATACTATACATTATATGTCTCCTATTAGCTCCATAATTCAAATATCAATATAGTTTTATTTAAACATTTTAATAATATCAAACAAGTAATTTCAGTTAACAACATTAAAGTTTTTGTTTGTTGTTGTTGTTGATGTATTTTTTCGTCAAAATAGTTCACTTTGCTATAATATTGTGTAACTTGTGTTTGATTCATAGGTATAGTGATTGGATAAGTATAAACTGAATTCTCCTAAAATTGTAGATAAATGGGGTAATCACATCTGATGTTGATCAACAAAGACACGACTTGGTGATTGACGTCATATACAAACCTGTGTTAATAAAATAGTAAATTGATGGTTTACACCAAATACAGAAAAAAACATTGTAAATTACAACGACAACTTGTACATTCTGTGTATGCTAATATACGGGTCTGTTCTACTCACAAATCAGACATCTTCTACACAGATCCAGCAGTAATATACCACTGTCAAAATGAGGAAAGCAATGTTTTTATGTCTATCACAAAATGATACGATCATGGGTTTAGAAGAAAGCCCTTTCCCACTTCCCCAGCACTAGTCACCAAAAGAACTGCAGTTACTTATAGCTGTAGTTATAATGGACGTAAAACCAACCCCGTCATTACCATTCACATGCTTGTTCAGTAATACCTCATGCACTTCAATGTTCACAAATATTAATAAAATCTTAGTTCATCCGACAAAACATGTTTTCAACAGTTGATTTTTGTTTCTAATATTGAATAAAGCGATGAAAATCGAAAATTGAAAAGTCAGAAATATTAACGGATTTGATTGGTCAGAAACGTGATGACGTAGACGTATGGGAAAGAAGTCTTCGTGCAATCCCGATACGGCTACGTCACAAGTCCGATTTTATACACAAGTTCCCCTAGATCTTAGTTAGTGTGACATCTATTAATGAAAACATAATTGTTTGTTATAATTAAACACAATTAGTTTTGTTTAATACTATAAATGACCACAACAGACTAAAAACACCTCAGGTGTCTCTTTAAAAGTAGGCTATAGTAAGTGTTAGAGATTAAACGGTCATCGGGTGTCTGGAAAACACAACACTAATATTCCCAACTGTTATGATAAACTCGTTTTAGACAAATACATCATACTCGGTTAAGAAATGTGTTTTTGTGATTTGAACGGCCAAAAATTCTAAAATTGTATCTATTTTGACAGACACTGAACTCTTCCCAATAATTAAGCGTCTCTTGTTCCCCAACATTAGATTGATTACCCGACTCCTCTGTTACATTTTCAAGGCAATCCACTCTCAGCTTTTTGCACTGAGCCATTTACATGGTATGGAAGGCTTTCTCGTTAGCACTGAAAATGACCACGTCTTACAAAACTGTACCTTGTTCTCCGACATGAGACGTTATTACCTGACTCATCTTTATACTTCAACGGGATCCACTCTCAGTTTTATAAAACCAAATCTGCCTTGTAATTGAGCATTTGTTTTAATTAGATAAGTTGGCATAAATGGCGTTCAATTGTTCATGTAATTGGGCAACCCCTTAACCTGAGCTGTCTTTTATATTGCATATATAGCAGTAAGTTATTTTTGTCAATTGGGAAAGTTATTATATGGCCTTAACCACCAAACCACCTCCATTCATTTCCCTCACTTAACTGTTGCTCAAGCCCATGGTTTGTGGGCAGCAGTTATAGAGAACAAGTGCACTGTCAATGATCAGGCAACTGCTTGTTTGCTGACTGTGTGTCTGGCTGGCGGATAAAACATAGGTAATTAATGTCATTGCGATCAAGAAAGAGAACGTTTGATATGCGTTTCTAGTAACTGTAAGTTTACTATCTTGATTTATTGGTAAAGCGTTGGCGCTGTATACTTAGAGCAACAACATCAACTTGAGAATAAATCACACCTTTTGAAGTTCCTTTTCACAAACTGAATTCCTCTAAAACATGTCAACAGACTGACTTTCAAGTTTTATCACCTGTATGTATTATAATAGATATGATAATTTATCTGGCAATGGAACTTTGACTTTTGCTTTAAACTCAACTAGAATGATTTAAACAACTCCACAACTGCCACGTTTTTATGTTAATTAAGGAGTTACAGGGACGACCACTTCAGTGTTATGGCCCGACAGAGTCTCTATATAAAGAGAGTTTTCCTGCCACAAACACATCTGACTAGACCACACCACACCGTCAACATGAAATACTTCGCTGTTCTTCTTCTTCTGGCAGGAGTCATCGGTAACTAATACAAATCTTTATTGTATGTTTATAAATATCAGTAATTAATAGATTTGGTTCATTTTCAATTCCGATTGCATTCTAATGATTTCAACACGTCTTGTTATACATATTGTGTATGTGTTGTTTTTTAACCTTAAAGTTCCAAGGGGAGGGAGGAGAGAAGCAGTCTCGCTACTTTGGGTAAATCAAAGTAATTAAATGTTGTAAAACGGTGTAATCATTTGTGGATGTTTTGTACATACTTTTGGATGACTTAGATCTGACGAAAGTCTCTGCAAATATGTGAATCTCATATTGGCATAAAATCAGTGTTTCAACATGGGCGTAACCGTCAAGTGTGACACGTGTCCGGGCATCCGAGAGTGGATGTGCAGGTGTCCGTATAGATGGAGAATGAAGCATTAATAAGGTAGAGGCAGATGGTGCATTTGTTACGCTGGAGTGTTTCATAGTTAACTATTTGATGGGTGCCTTATACCTTATTCACATTCATATGTCTATCAGTCAAAGGTCATATAAGGTTAAGATCGACCAACTCAGCTAGTTTTTCCTACGTTTGTTTGTAGCCATAATGCTTTGTGCTGATACATATTTTTTAACAAACAACTGTTCATGGATAGTATACAGTGTGTATTATTATTTTTGTTTATTTTATTGGTCAACATGGTAATAACGTATATAAACGTCACTTTAAATGCAACCGATCTATTCTTTTTCAACACATTTTGACATCGCAACGATGTTTGTCTTTACATCATTCCACTACAATGTTTATTCGATTACATGGGTATCCCTCTTGAAATATCCTGTAGCCGCCAGGCGCAATACATTCCAAGCTCATCTTGACATCAACATGAAGGACTTCAGTTGCAGACTATCATGTTTAAAACTGACATATTTTTCGTTCTCTTGATCTCCTACATTGATATTCCTTTTTTGAAAAAGGGTTTTAAAAGGGCCTCACTCAACATAAAACTGCTTACATTAACCAAAATCGAAATATAGCTTTCATATAATTTTTAGAATCCTTTTGACCATCTTTTGTTAATTAAGCCGATAAAGCAACCCTCTTTTTATGGAAAAAATCTGAAGAGCGAGCTACCACAATTAGTCCTTCTTCAGGTAAGAAATATAAATCTACATAAAGACATCGTACGAAATTAGGAACAAACTAGTGTCTCTATTGTTATATTGCTGATAGTTAAATGTTCATTATTGAAACCCTGCCGCAAAACGAATCCACATTGAAAACAAATAAGACTAAATTTTCAGGGGTCCAATTTTTGCTTCTTAGTTTCAAAATTTTTTTTTCTTACTTTTTGAAAAAGAGATTCACATCAGGATCCCCTAACAAATGTTCAGATGCAAACATTTAATTATCACTGTTACACGGTGTATCTGGACGTTTAGGTTTTTATTAATCTGACATTAATAACACGACACAGACTTTTTTTTAGTTTTTCTGTATTGATAATTGTCTCTTCTCCTCAGCCATTGGCTCTGCCGCTACCTGTGGAAATGCCGCCTGTCCCAGAATATACATGCCACAGTGTGCCCAGGCCGCTGACGGTACATGGTCCTGGTATGCCAACGAGTGTGAGTTCAACAACTGTGGGTGAGTAGAAATACATTGAGCACTATTGATGTGTTTGTTTGATTGACTTGATTGGAGTTTAGCGTCGTGCTCAATCAAGCCTTCGAACTGTCAGTGTTTGATACAAATGCCTCGTTAAAAATACATTATTGCTATGGCCGCATCCAATGGTTAACATTTTGTGTGTCCACTTGTGGTATTGATGGGAAGGGATCCGGTATTCAATTAATAGCATCCAACATATAACTATGTATTGTTTGCTTGTTTGATTGGGATTTAACGTCGCACCAAAGTGGATTTCACTTATCTGACGACTGATGGCCCATCTGTGGAATGTTCTTTAATAAATATGTTTGAAAGCGCCGCCGCTTCTTCGTGTCATTTTTTGAAAGGCACCACCATATTGATTCCAAGGTTAAACACAAATAATATTGCTTACTCTTGATAAAAATTAATTTTTACAGTAGCGACTGGTTTACCACGGATTGCCCCAAAGCATTTTAAGGGTTTATTTCCCAAGGGCGGAAAGTGGATACATCACTAGGCTTACTGTAGCGACTGGTGGGCCAGTTTAGGCAATTCTGTGACTGGTTAGGATTTCCTCTAGATATATTCAGTATTGATATCTTGCCACAATTGTGTCAATGTTTTCTATTTTTCTATCAAGTGTTTTGTGTTTCCATTTCAGTGGAGCTGCTGCTTTCTCTGTTAGCTGTTACCAGCACGTTGACAGTGCGGCCGAGTGTTCTTGTTAGACAGGCTAGCTGAGTGATCCTGTTCTTCAACATCTTCATTTATCTTCGACTATCTGTCAGGATTATACGGAAATAAAATGTTGAGACGATCACCCCATACGGTGTCTTGTGTTCACTTCTGTGGTCCATACTCTTGTTTGGTTGTTTGCCTAACTGATTTGTTATTTCACCGCGTCCGTTCATTCCACGTGTCATGCCGGTGCTAAATGCTGACAAAATGGTTACGTAAAACCCAGAATAAATTAAATTGTCGACACAAGTAAGTCAGATTGGAACTCAACGATTGATCAAGCGCATTCTGTCTTTCTCTGAAATCTGTCTGTAATATAGTGACTGGCCATGCAGCTGATCTAAAATGAAACTAACGGTGTGTGTATCTTGTGAGCAGTAATACAGCTGACGTTATTTCAAGGACCTATTTGTATTTCTAGATTGATAATAATCTTTGAACTGAATACAGGTGCACTTGTATTTGAAATCGATTTATAATACGTTTTGATTCTATTGCCAGTTCATTTTTATGGGTAAACAATATTCGACCAAAAACACAGATGACCAATAATTACAATTGTGCTACCAATCTTCGCAAGATAGGTTCATTCTGGTATGATTTCGCTTCGGAAGGACCCGTTGAATTGATGTAATGATTTAAGCAGTACGATTATGTCCACTGCAGCGTGACGGAGTGACCAATACAATTATAACCACTAGATTGACCCAGTGTAATGACACAAGCAGTAAGATTATGAACACTAGAAAAACCCGGTGTAATGCATCATCCGAACATCTCAATATAGACTCCTACAGAGAGACCGTTTGACATAACGTTGCTTATTTGTATTATGGTGCATTTCTATTGGCAGCATACACCCAAAATCGTGGGGGGCCCAGCCTATCAGGGACGCTCTATCGCACACCAGTAGCGTGTATTTGTTTTGATAGTTCTTTTACAATATCTTTAGACTCAAATATTTGACTAAAACAGTCCTCGTTTTACCTCCATGCCTTGCGAGCAGCCCGTCTGCGTTAAATTTTAAATGGTACTTCATCGTTATAAAATGATACCCCAAGATATAGTACAACGACTGGATATTTGATATTATTCGAACTGTGAACATTAAAACTGCTACGGATCATGTTTATAGTTGATTTCGAGCACTGCTTTCCGTCATTATTTTTGCCTTCGGTCGTAGACTACTACTCTCGTTGAATCCGCTGATTCTATTGGCCGGTGGATTTAGGGGGGAACCCCAGATGGGACAAAATAATGGGGCATTAGTCGACTCATATAACACGATAGAGGTTTCTAATGTGCCAATGTTAATACACCCATGTCTTAACCTTGGTTTAAGCAGCACGATTATGAACACTAAATAAACGCAGTGTAATGATGCTAACAGGTAAGTTTAGAACCACCAGAAAGACCCGGAGAAATGATGTAAGCAGTACGTACATGACAAAGAGAAAGACCCGAAGTCATGATACAAGAAGTACAATTAAGACAACTAAATGACTCTGTCAAATAAAGTTATGAGTACGATTACCACGGTGTAAGCAGTACGATTATGGCAACTAGAAAGACCCGTAGTAAATTTGTAAACAGTATATTTAGTTATGACCAGAAGAAAGGTCCGGAGGTTATGTTAGTCAGAACGGTTATGACCACGAAAAAGATCCGATGGAATAATGTTAGGAGCAAGGTTGTAACTACTGGAAATAACCGATGCAATGATCAGTGCCAGTGCATTATGGACATGTAAATACCTGATGTAAAGATGTAAGTTGTACGGTTATGACCACTAGGAAAACCTGGTGTAATGATGTAGGCAGTACAGTTATGACCGCTGGAAAGATGCAGTGTAATGATATAAGCCGTACAATGATGACCAATACAAACACCAAGAGGAATGATCTTGGCAATACGATAAAAACGACTAGAACACTCTATTGTAATGATAAAAGCATTACGACTATGACCACCAGAAAAGCTAGGTGCGGTAAGACAAGAAATACAATTATATCAATTGGAATGACCCGAAGTAATGATGTAGGAAGTACGATTATGACCTCTTGAATGACCCAAAGTAATGATCTAAGAAGCACGATTATGACCACTAGGATGCCCGGATGTATAATGTTAGAATTACAATATGTAGTGATGTAGACAGTACGATTATGACCACTAGAAAAACCCGAAGTAATGATGTAACAAGTACGACTATGACCACTGGAATGACCCATTATACTGATCTCAGAAGTACAATTATGACCACTAAAATGGACCGATGTATAATGTTAGAATTACGTTAATGATCACTAGAAATACCCGATGTAAAGATGTAGTCAGTACGATTATGACCACTAGAAATACACAGAGTAAGGATTAAAGCAGTACGATATTGTCCGCTAAAAAGGACCGATGTTATCTTGCAAGAAGTACGATTATGACAACTAGAAAGGCCTGGAGTAATGATAAAAGCAATACGATTATTACCACAAGAGTGATACGGTGTTTGATATAGGCAGCACAGGTATAAGCACTAACTAGACGTGTTATAATGATGGTACAATACGATAATGGCCACTTGAAACACATGCAATAATGATATAAGCAATACGGTTATGACCACTAGAAATAACCGATTGAATGAATTAGGCAATGCGATTATGACCACTAGGAAGACCCAGATTAAAGATGTAAGCAGTGCAGTTATAACCACTAGAAATACCCAGATGTAATAACCAGCAGTACGATTTTGGCCACTAGAAATACCCGATGTAATAATGTAAGCAGTATAATTCTGGCCACTAGAAAAACCTGATGTAAAGATGTAAGTTGTATGATTCTGGCCACTAGAAATACACGATGTAATGATGTAAGCAGTATGATTATGGGCATTATAAATACCCGATGTAATGATGTAAGCAGTATGATTCTGGCCACTAGAAATACCCGATGTAATGATGTAAGCAGTATGATTACGGCCACTAGAAATACCCGATGTAATGATGTAAGCAGTATGATTACGGCCACTAGAAATACCCTATGTAGTGATGTAAGCAGTATGATTCTGGCCACTAGAAATACCTGATGTAATGATGTAAGCAGTATGA
>JAVFBX010055805.1:0-17167 GCA_034783855.1 Mopalia kennerleyi | reverse complement strand
AAATCGACCATGTAGGACAATCGCACATCGATAATAAAAGACAGCCTTTTCCACTGAAGACAATTTTTTCTGGCAAATTTTATGGAATCTCCGTGCTCATTGAAATCAAAGCATGCCTCGGTGTGTGCGACGGCCGTCTGGTAGGAATAGTGAATAGACCGATTTGATTGACATAGATCCAAACTATGAGAAAGCGGCACCAGAAGAAGTATCTGCCAAAATAAACAATGACTTTGTACTTTGAGCACCAAGTTCAGGAGAAAATCCAGTCGAAATCAAATGCTTTTTTGGAGTATTTTCTGAAGACAGAATCTTCTCTATTTTGTATGTAGTGAACATAATTTTGAGACAGTGTCACCCGTATTCCACGAAACATATCACTGAATTAGGAGTTTTTCAAAACTATCCTGTGATTTGTTACCCTTGACATTTTGTATTTAACCTCGAGTAATCTCAACATTTCCAAAGTCACTGGATTAAACAGTATTGCCGCCTTTCATTTTATTATGTGTGTAGTTACTAGTATCTTAAATCAAACTACGAAAACAGAATAATAAATAATAAAATAATAAATTATAAATAATAATTCCCTCTCAATTAAAAAAGCACACATTTTAGTTATCTTCAAATAGATATGGGTTGGCTGGCTTAACTGTAATCAGACAGGCAACAGATAGGCTCATTGATGTAAAACACGCTGATACTCCGAAATTAACGATAGGAAATTTTAACCAAAACTAAATATGACCAGTTTACTTTGAGAACAAATTTTGTGCGATCCAAGCAAAATCAACTGGCTCTCTTTGGACATTTTCTGAGCAAATATTATGGGTCAGATTTACTGACGGATATAAACATTCCATCACCTTACTTCGGTTATTATACTGATTATCATAATTCCTGTATGACATAAATACGGTCTATTTAAAACAAGATTTGATTCGTGCAAATAATTTACTATTTGATACATACAACTGCGATCTGTCTTTCCTTGTGTGCCTCTTCCTTTTTTCTCCTTTTTTCTCCTTTCTTTGTTTCTTTTTTTTATTTCTTTGTTCCGTCCTTCTTTAATTCTTTGTACATGTATAGATGTATTTGTTTATTTGATATAAGACCAACAGTATCAAGTATCAGAGTACAACCCAGAAATACAAAACAACTTTCAGCCGGATGATTAAAGCATTTGACTCATTGTTTGACCAAGACTCTTTTTGAGATTTTTTGCTGTTGAAGAGAGCTTTTGAACTTGATTTTAAATCAGCGAGTTTATAGCACATTGAGGTGGATATTGTAAAATTGTGCTACATTCACTAAAATCTCCACATTTACATTCCCAGTTTGAAATTGTACTATCAATTTATGGCCGCCATTGTTATACTGTTTTCTAGATGTTGGTTTGATGTCAGCTTTGATCTGCACTCGAGACCATTCTCGCCCCAAATCTAATCTTGAATTATTTTCTGAACGGACCATTGTCCTGAACAGTTTAAATGGCACGCGTTGCCTCAACATGATGAGCAGGATAAGATGACATTTACTGATCAGAGTGTGCTGTGAGCCACCACCATTTAATAAACCATTGTAAGTGCATTATATTTGACATTTTGTCGTTTTCCCCGATTAATCTGCAGCACTTTTAATGTCATGCGTTAAAATTACTTTCATGTTGTCTGAACTATCAATTTTAGCCATATTTGTTTGTAATTATTTTAAATGAGGCATCTTCTGAAAGAGATATTTTAATAGACTGTCACAATATGTCCAATTCTAAAATGTACGACAAAAAATAGAAGCAAATTTATATGCATTAATTGGATCGGCTGATATGAGACTCCACGTTTAAAATTAACGTGGGCAGCTTAAACAGCCGACTTGATGATGTAAATCCATCTGATGCGCCGACATGACATTTCACTGTCGGAAATTTTATCCAAAATAAACATGGTCTGTTCAAACTGAGCACACGTTTTTCTTCTACTTGTCAAAATCCATTGATATTCTGAGGTTTGCGTTTGGTTGACAGACTACAGATATCATTGCAATGGCCTCTAAATAATTGGACATATCTCTAAATAATTAGATATGGGATTTATCTATAAACGAGAATATCCGATATTTTATATATCCTGTTTATATAAGATTATTGTTGTTCAATTACACATCTGTCTTATTGTTAAACACTTTTAGAGAATCGTTTTGGGCATATTAAAAAATATTGCTAAGATGGGTAGTATTTTCTGGTCTGAGACACGCTGTCTTTACTCGGCATTGGAGGAACATTAACTTTATAAGAAAGCAGAAAACTTGACATGTTAGGGTTGTGATGGTGTGGTCATTTATTGTTGGATCACATCACCGCCATGTGAGAGAAATACATTTTAACAAGGCGTTAAACACCCAACAATCAATCAATCAATCAATCAATCAATCAATGGGGCCCGCGGCCATGGCGTAGTGGTTAGAAAGTGCGCTTTCTAACGCCTACTTTGATGTATCGTTCACGGGATCGAGTCCGTCTGTCGAAATCGCGAGGGTGTTTTTTACAAGGTTTCCTACCGGCTTTCCACCATACTAGGGCAAGGAACAGTGTGAAGTGGACAATCCGTCGTCATATAAGTGAAATACCCTTGAGTACGACGTTAAACCCCAATCAAACAAACAAACAAACAATGAATGAATGAAACAACCTAATCATCAGCCAATCAGTCAATGAATGAATGAATGAATGAATCAATCAATCAATGAAACAACCAAATAATCAGTCAGTCAACCAATCAGTTCATAAATAGACCAATCAATCTACGAATCAATAAATGGGACAACCATATGGCGATGATTGCTCCGTCGGCCTAGTGTGAGAATAACCTGAACGGACGGAGTTTGAACACGGTCTTTTCAATACCGATATTTAACAGTTGCGAACTGGAGGCACCTTTTTACTTTTAGTGAATATCGATTAAATTCTCCTAAACGCAGTGTTAAACACCAAGCAAACAAGTTTATTCTAAAGAGTTATACATGCGTTCAGACTGACTTTATGTATTCTACATACGGCAGCTGGTCACTAAATCATTCCATATCAGTGCCAAGGCTGTGGTATAAGAATGTCGTTAATATGGTCTCGAGCGGTGAATACAATGTTCCCGGGAGATCAAGAACACGAAAGGGTACATTGTATAGTGTAAGCGTCAAGGCGTCTCATTCCACACGCGATATGCTCGTCAAATAGATAATGTTTGTAAATCTGTTAGAACTCGACTCCTTTTAGTCTTATTAAGCATATAAATATTAAATAATTCTCAGAAAATATATAGAAAAAATAGCTGTAAACGTTAAATATTGCTTTACTCGTTTCCCTTAATTATACAGTTTCATCAATTTAATAGGAAAGTCTATAAATCTAACCGAAAACAGTCTTTTTGTTCAGTTTTGTCCTGGTATTGTGAGAATTTGTTCGCATTTCCTGATAAGATCATGCTTATGAAGGCTAATCAAATACTCGTAGTGTTTGGGGTTTTTTGTGTCGGATTTTGATGACGTGAGTGTCGTCAAAAGATCGGTTAAAACCAATTTGTTCATGAAGTAGACATCGAACAGTTTTGGTCGATCTGATTCCAAACATTGGAAAACGTTAAGCTGTATTTACGGTTTAATCAAATATTCCTACACAGAACTGCATCATTGTTTATAGAACGTGAGGGTCGAAATGGTACACATAAGCTTGGTCTACTACTTATATGATGAAAACTGCCTGCATTTAAATAACCACCGATTCCAACACAATATTATATTCCCATCAACTCAAAAATTCTGCGCAATAACTGGCTGAAACCACCGTTCCAGCTGAATATAGCAGATTGAAAAGCCAATCGAATCTTCTTTAACATTTGACGACTAAAACTTGGTACGGGACATTTGATTGGTTCATGAGGTTCCGGACGGTGAATTGAGCACTCTGGTTAAAACAGAGATTGAAATGAAAAAACACAAATGCTTGAGAAAAATTAAGATTTTTAGTAAAAAAATATATTGATAGACAAAACAAATGAGATGATCAAACTTGGTGCATTCAGGCCAGACGTCAGGGGTCAAAGTTCAGGAGTTCGTCGAATATTGATCTAAGGCATCACTGACTTTTTCCCACATGGCGTCCACTTTTAATTTCATAATGTTGTCGAAGTGATCAAGATAATTTACATCTGATACTGTTCTATGGAAAAGACCCTCAGAATTTTTTAACATACAATTGAAATCTCGTGTAGTCACGTTCACCGAGAGAAAGTTAAATAGTCTCTGCATCTCTCCTGATAGGTCAGTTTTCAGCTGATCATAGCGCAGAATGTGAACCTTCCCAGTAAATTGAAGCCAATCAAATATCATTTCCTGCCAATTACGTGACCTGGTGTAGACAAATTCTCGCCAAGCTGAAGAAAAAAGAACCGTCTTTTTACGATAGTTGATATATATATTGCTACACTACACCAGTAATGCATCTCTTTTACCTTAATAAATACTAATGAAAGGTTACGTTTTCAGTAGAGTTCTAAATGTAGGATATCTGGGAACTGACAAAATAGTGCATATAACGGCGATAACCTCTTCCCCAAATCTAATGAAATATATGAACCCTGCTAGTTTTATCTTGAAAATTTTTTGTATAAACATTATACAAAGTGAAATTGCTGGTTAACAACACAAAACCTAGTCACTAAATTTGTTTTTACCTCTTCCAAAGTTACTTGAAGTAGCTCTCCCTCTGTGGCCACCGTGGCGTCGGTTATACTCGGCCAATAACGCACCGTATGGCTCTCGCACCAGTAAAATACACTTCTGAAAATAGGCCTGAGCTGCCGGGCCCCATTCGTGTGTTTTAACGACGACGACAGAAGAATTGGCGACCCCTTCCCCAGGAAACCCGTATAGTTTTAAGGCAAAGTCACGGTAGACACTTCCAGTCGCCAAACCTGTAATACATAAGAAAGTAGACCCCAGAAATTTAAATCACGAGAAATAGCTTCCAACATATAAAACAGGAGAAGGTAGATCACAAAGCTGTAAAACATAATAAGGTCGATCCCAATCCTGTAAAACACAAGAAGGTTGATCACAAAGCTGTAAAAATAATACGGTCGATCCCAATCCTGTAAAATACAAGAAGGTAGATCACAAAGCTGTAAAACATAATAAGGTCGATCCCAATCCTGTCAAACACAAGAAGGTTGATCACAAAGCTGAAAACATAATACGGTCCACCCAATCCTGTCAAACACAAGAAGGTTGATCACAAAGCTGAAAACATAATACGGTCGATCCCAATTCTGTAAAACACAAGAAGGTTGATCACAAAGCTGAACACATAATACGGTCCACCCAATCCTGTCAAACACAAGAAGGTTGATCACAAAGCTGAAAACATAACAAGGTCGATCCCAATCCTGTAAAACACAAGAAGGTTGATCAGAAACCTATAACACATAACAAGGTCGATCCCAATCCTGTAAAACACAAGAAGTTTGATCAGAAACCTATTACACATAATACGGTCGATCCCAATCCTGTAAAACACAAGAAGTTTGATCAGAAACCTATTACGCATAATACGGTCGATCCCAATCCTGTCAAACACAAGAAGGTTGATCACAAACCTCCAAAGCTAAAGAAATGTGATGACAAATCTGTCTGTAAGCCTAGATCGATATACACAAGACAATGACACCATTGATTAAGACATAATAAGTAAGTTATTTCAGGGTTTTTTTGTAGCATAATTTAGGCGCTGAACCATAATGGTAGCGTTTGCAAGTTTTACACTCTGTCAAAGCTGTTTGAGTCCAATTTCCCAAGTAACTAAATTGATTGATTAAGGGCAGGTATTTTTTTGTATTTGTTTTATACAATATCGTTTTACAATATCCAACAATTCTGTTATCATTGTAAGCAAAACTAGCCTTTTCACTCCAGAGCTTTAGCAGTTCCACAGGAGCACGTTTGAAACGCTCGTAGGATGCCACTGTTACAAGAGATACGGGATTTTATCATTGGAGATCTGGAAACGTTAAGCTAACATTGTAATTCCTCGATGACTATTAGACAAAGTAATACGCTATGTGTACCCTTTTTATAGACAGAACATTACGCCCTAAAGCCATGGCCACTGACAAAGCAAGCACGGTAAGTTATAAAATTCGAGTATTTTTGGGAAAGAGTATAAATATATATGTGTCCAGGTCAGATCTATATGTACAGGGCAGACATGGGACTTCACTAAAGACGAAACAAACAACAATGAACCTGTAATAGAATACGTTCTACAGCAAGAAATATTTTTATCTCTGGAATGCGCATGTTTAAATGGAATCATCTTTGGATTTGGCAAATAAAATAAACAATATACTTTTATAAAATGAAATCCTCGTCGGCTGAGTTAATACCGTACAAAATGCTATCTTGCAATATGCACCGGAAGTACGACAAAAAGCTAGAGAAAAGGGGGATATTCAAATCATCCTGACTTTCTATTCACTCAGCTGGTAATTTAACCATGGTAGTCACTGATCATACTCTATTTTACAAAAACAATCTGGAAATCCATTATCCAACCCATAGATTATACCTCTGACCCTTCTCCATGGAAATTGATTCACTGTGAAATTAAAAGCTGCTCAACCATACTAAGGTTTCATTCACACGTTATATTAAATAATAAAGTGTGCTTGATAATGGGGAATCAACGATTCTTCGACAGCTTTCATAAGTCACATCCCTGACATCCTGGTCACATCAGCAAAAACACAACATTATAATATACATATATAAAAAGAACCTATCACATTTATTTAGTCGAATAAAATTTCATTATATTTGAGAAAACTTATAAAACGTACAACGACGTATTATTTGAGCAAAAATCTATCAACTTGAATTGAGTGAAAACCTACAGAATTCTATGTTGCCAAATTGGTTTCGCAAAGGATACAATCGTTTGAATCAATCAATCAATCAATCAATCAATTGATCGATCGATCGATCATACAATCAGCTGACATAGAATGACATTTGGCAAAATGACATATTTTCTACTATCGCATGACATACTTCTTATTAGTAATGTTTCAACACAGCTGTAACTCTCCAGCTTTCTACATTGATTCACTTCCTCATTGTTGCGGTCCTCAAGATGTCCCGAAAATGATATTTTATTGAAGACATTTGTCAACGAATTGTGCTCTGAAGTCAATAACATTGGGAATTGAAATGTTGGTTAATCTCAGTAATTCGAATATGTTATTTCTCTATAATTCGAAGCATTGTTTCTACAGAGCGGCTAGAAGAGAGACAAAAGATCAACTGTATCTCAGTGTGAATAACATTCTTTATAAAACCACATTTCGAGTTGACACGAATCAGAAACTTCTGTCACGTTACAGGAAATCTGCAGAATAAACCACTACCCATCTGTGCCAGTGAAATATTTTACTCTGAGCTTCTGCGCTCTACAAACTTGATAGAACGTTCGTCAGACACTAGCATATAATAATCGATGTAGAGAAAAGAAAGTGCATGTATTCACAAAGATCGAATCCAGCAGCATTGGAAAACCGGAATATACGTATACGCACTTAGCTAAACAAGTAATTCGTCATTTCAATCCATGTCACTCCCATTGTTACAGTTATATTTAACCAACCAGATATGCTCTTTATGTACTCTTACCGGTAACTTATGTAGACTTTCTGTCACAAGTTATGAGGAAATTTTACTACAATAACGGGCTGCTTCCACCAGACAATCACAGTCTGTCAGTCACGTATAGATACTATAGACACTATAGATAATGATCACGGCGGACAACCTATATCATAGCAGTATTTTCTGGTTCTAAAATTTGGCACGCTTATAATATTGAAGACATATAATTCAGGCAAAAAAATATTTCCTAGCAAATATGATCATTGTCCAAATTTTCTCTTTACATATTAAGTGTCTTAATTTGTTTAAGTTTAGTCAAATATATATGTTATTAAAGGTCTTGCTGCACCACTTGGGCTAAAAATGAACAAAATAACTTGTATCTCTTGGAATAAAAGTTAGATATTCAAACTAAATGTTGGTGAAACAAACCCACTGGGATCGTTCTTATCACAACTTTAAAAAAAAATGAGGCACAGTTTCCTAGTTCAAGGACTATTCCACTCGGTCAGCTAAATTATTGAGTCTTATCATTATTGCGTTTCGAGAAATAAACCATGAAAAATGACGTCTATTTTTGTCTATTGACATTTACTAATTTTGCAATATTTTTAGAAATGACAATTGGATTTTCACCACATCCACATAATGTAATCCTGAGTAATCAAGCCTTTCACATATATGACAGATTTATATTCCTCAGCATAAGAGACTAAATACAGCGGGTGGTCTGAAAATCGACCAAGGGGTCCAGCAAGACCTTAAAAACGTTAGCGTTACCAAAATCCTATTAAGCGACTACTGGAGATTGTTTAAATAAACCGAGATATTTAGTCAACATGAATTGGTCATAATTTTGTAAGTTAATCATACTCTAGTATGAGAAACTTATCGTTGGAAATTCAAATCTGTGATTAAGCACTTCATGGCTTTGAACAAATAGTGATGGATAGGCTACACGAGTAAAGGTATCGGCGAATGATGACAAGGACTTAACTGATATTTTCTATTAATTCCTGAGTAGTTTAACTCAAGTGATTTACAAGCCTATAAATCATCACATATCGTCCTGTCAAAGAGTGATTGAGGCAAGTCTACCATGAATAACATAATGACAAGCTCTCTGGTCGAGGTAAACAACCAGACCATGTGATGCTCCAGCAGCCCTGTCCATGTTTGATGGCTTCGCGACTCTCTAGATAAGAGCATTATGTTAACTAGCAGTGGCTGTTCGTGGCGTGTGGATCATGTGAGGCGAAATCACAAATGTAGCGAGATTTGCGTGTGAAACTTCCTGCACCTAGTCGCCTACAGGTCATCAATATTTTATACATTGAAGTTCGCGGACCACGAGATGTTGTTTGCATGAATTATACACCCCCACCGCTGTATCTGTATAGACTGTATAACATTTATCCTTTACTTCTTTACCATTTACTTAGCGATGCACATCGATCAAATAAATCCAACCGATTTCAAACACTTCTAATGGGGAGATGCTCAAGTGGAATGTGTATCCCTTTTAACAAAATCAAATGACTGCTAATGGTCTGTTTTTTTTATTAATCCCATAAGAGAGAGTGTAGTGCTTTATGGTTCAGCCACAAGTATCAAACAGAGCATTAGTTGTTATTATTTATTAACTGTTTATACAACGACTGGACGAACTGGTGATCAATTTTCCATGAATCATATTTGAAAGCCTAGGGCACATGTAGGGAAATTTCTGTGAAGTTCGTTTAATTATTCATAACATGTGAAGAATACTCCAAAATTGACATCTAAATTATGTTCAACAAGCATTAGTTTTTCGTGTTACAAACATTTCCACGACAATATGTGTTAAACTCATCGCGTATTGCTGTATTGTAGGTGTAAACAGAGCCAACCGGTATGTCTTATTTATTGAAATATTTAAACGTAGATTCTACATGAAAATAAATAAATAAATCCACTTCAAGATGTTACCCACTTATTTTTAGAATTTACCGTATGAAACCCAAAATTGCTTTCAATATCTTTAATTTATAAATAAATCGTCTCTGACCGACCGACCGATCAACCGACCAAGCAACCGATCGATTTACCATTCATCTCATCGGAGCAAAGATTACAAAACTGCATGAACAACTGGCAAGTTTTGATATCATTTGACATCAAAAAACCTTCCCTTAAATCACCCACCTATTTATTTTTCTACAAAGCAAATGTATCTCCGGTGTCTTTCTCCTATATTCACAGATTTACCATCAAATTGAACAAGAACGTAAGAGAGACTGTCTAAATCATATTATCCCCCAAATGGAAAAATGTTAACAGCATGTGTTGAGGACGGGAAATTTCGAAACAAATTAATAAGGAAATATTTATGAAGCGCCCAAAAGAACATAAAATGTTATCATTCTCTTCGTATTTGTTTTATACGATTTTGGACAAATATATGTTTTTGTACCGCTTATACACTGTTCCTGGTATTGTATTAAAATCAGTCGAATTTAGCAACACACAACTGAGATATTATACAGGATAAAAGTGACTCCGAAAACATACACTTGTGAGTTTAACATTTCCCAAACGTCTGTGTATGTGATCTTCAGGAATAATATCAATGTTACATGTATTATATATTTCTAAAAGCAATCACACTGGCACAGGGATGCACATCAATTAAAATCGGTAAATCATCTTATGTTCTCCCAGAGACACGTTTCTTAATAAACCCTTATCTCGAGTTGTGTTAATATGGTGTATGAAATATAGTTAAAAATGTAGCTAACAAGATATTCGGCACGGGTTATGAATACATCAGTCTACAAATTAGTGTTTCAGAGATACAGAGATTAACCAATGAATATGTATGGAAGAGAATGAGTGTTACAACCGGCCTGATACAGAGGGAAGTTTCGCCTTAACCAAGAGGTCCTTTAGATTTTTGTTTCTCTTGTAAGCTATAATGGGTCTTTGTTAGAGACGAGAAGCCATTTTAGGTACAAGATTTTTGATATTATATATATATACATACGAATACAACAGAAAAAAGATCATGATGTTATTCAGTATAATAAAGAACAGTATAGGTAAACTGGCCAACACAAATTTATCTAAACAATGTGACTTCTCCTGACGCTTGGAGGCCAGACTTCAAGTTAGGATTTTATACTTTGATTGCAAGAGCATCTTGCAACAAAAACGTGTGAATGGATCCGCTCTGTCAATTACTGTACAGATATTGAGGTCTTTACTTGTTAAGCTTAATAAGGGATCAGGTAAAGTAGTGATGCTCTTATAGTGCCGGAAACGGCGGAAAGGTTCACAGTTTGTAAGGTGGTCGTGTACAGCGCTGTGAATGTTAACGTGTCAGAAGACAGCGTTCGGTTTATCATGCACGGCATGCCTCATCCTAGTCAATAAATTATTTTTATGTAAATAGGATTTATGATGCACACTGATAAATTTATCAAGTATGAATTCGAAATCACACAGCCTGGCCAATAAAAGAGCAAAACAGTTATAAACTGGAATTGTACCATGCTATACAAGGCTGTCTTGTCTATAGCTTGGTTTCCGACAGTCACAGGTGCCATTATTACGTCGGCAGGTAATCGACCCAATAGAAATCCCATGGTCTATTTGCTGGCATAACTCATTGTTCAACGAAAAATGGGTGCCTGTACATGAATCTAATATTCAAATAAAGTTCTGTATATTGTTTTTACTAAGCACTTGACGGGGATTAATTTTCTACATTATCATACCCCTTCTCATTTCATGGCTGTGTTAGGTGTCGTTTATTATTGGAATACATGCCCGTCATATAAGTGAAATAGATTGTGTGACGCGTGAAACACCATCCAATAACTAAATCAAGTAACATATTAAAAGAACTATATTCAAAATCAAAGGAAACATAGTACCTGTGACCTTCAGCCAAATAGGTGATATACGGTAAGGTATTTATCAACGGTAGAGTATGCAGTCCTAGTTGGATACTTGATTGGACGAAACCATATATCTACTACTTGTGTTTAATGTTTAGTCATTATGATAGTGCTGGTTTCATAAATTGCGTGCGAATTTGATCGCAGACGTTCTCGTCGACTTTACATCCTTTATATAACGTTCTCAGGGAAGTTTGGATGGTATGATATGGGTACATTCCACTTTTATGGCAGCATTGTTAACTTATCTGATCGCCTATTACGCTTATCAACTAAATACCGCTTACTGTTTATTACCCAATAACAGTAGAGTAATTGACAGAGTTGATCACATTTGCACAGTTCTGTTGAAAGGAGCCCTACACATCAGACAATATATTCCTAGCTTGAAGTATGGCTTCAAAGCTTCAAAAAGAATTCACATTGTTTAGAAAGATAATGTTCATTGACTTGCCGTCCGACTGCTCTTGTTCCATAACATCATGACATTTCCTTCTGTTTACCAGTATATGTATACAACTTTGTATGTAATGATAGGGTTATTTTAGTATAAATTAACAAAGATCCATATACAAGAATGGTTAAACTCAAAAATTACGTACGTATTCTTGATGTTCTTAAAATATAAAATATAGGTTATCAAGTTTGTACTTTTGGCTTTATTATCATTGATTTTAGGTCAAACGCTACGTGACATTAACGACAACACGTTGACTGACAGTCTGTATATGACTAGACACGCGAGAAAGTGCGTGAAAAGTCAATCGGGCAACCAACTCGACTTCTGCCAGTATTTCTGCAGACGACATTAATAATCGTTGCTGAACGTGGCGCAAAACACTAATCAAACGTTCAATTAATCATCAATATTGTACACAGAAAATGCATGTTTCTCCCATATCAGGTCATTAATAATCGTCGCTGAATGTGGCACAAAACACTAATCAAACGTTCAATTAATCATCAATATTGTACACAGAAAATACATGTTTCTCCTATATCAGGTCATTAATAATCGTGGCTGAATGTGGCACAAAACACTAATCAAACGTTCACTTAATCATCAATACTGTACACAGAAAATGCATATGTGTATATCTCTAAATTATATCATACAAGTTGGGCTGTGTTGAAACAATCTGGATGGACCCCATATTCAGACTTTCTGGTGTAAACCTAAGAGCCGTTAAACTCTTGGTATTGATAATAAATGGAAATCCAGCTTTATGATTATACAACCATTGTTGCTATTGAGACTATACTTGTTCTCTTAAACTATGTGGATCATACACTGGTGTCCAGCCTGGCTTTAATTAAAATGTACTCAGAAAGATGACCAGAGTATGTATGCTGGGTGTCTACATAATAAGGGCCACTTCGTGTCGCGCTGCGCGAAAATAATGTAAAACACTAGTTTCAATGTTATTAAGTTCATACTAGTGGCTACGGTCGCGCGATCTTCGCGCTGTTGTCGCCTGTTCTCTAACGCAGCATTATGACGTTATTTGTTTGCATCGTGGCGTCATTGCCTGAACCAGTCCACCAATGTTAAAGCACAGGAATGAAGCGTGTCGTGCAACACTCAGTGCGAAGAAGACCCAAGTAGTGTGAAATGGACTTTATACCAAAAAGTTTAACCCTTCTTCTGTTAGATCATTCTGTTAAAACCATAGTTTAAGACACTGTACAAATAAAAAAAATCCTATTTTTCTATTTCTATTTATACGGATAACATGTTCTCTAGTGGATTATTATAAGTCTGGGAAGATTGCAATACAAGATATTTTTTTTTTAATTCAACAAATTCTTCGCATTTTGATTAATTATGTTATTTGAAGTAACTGCTATTATAGTTAATCACCATCACACTTCTAATCCGTTATCACAACGTAAAGCTCTCAACTCTCTCGGTGTCCGCGTTAGTCTTACTACAGATCGGTTTTCACAGCCCTCATGTCTCCCAGTGTCTGCCTTAGACTAAATACAGATCAGTCTTCATGGAACCAGAAGATAACAGCTCTAAAGTAAACCTGTATGAGGCTCTGTACGCCGAGGATGATCGGTTAGAGACAGTCATCCGTGAAAATGGACTCATAAAGGTCCAGAACACATTAACTACTTGGTGAGGACGCAATCGATAGGTGCAGAATACACACATATACATGGATTGGAGAGTGATTCGACCTGTCAAATAACTAGAAATCATTTGAATATAAGGAAGGACTCAATTAAACGAAGATGAGTAAAATGCGTTGATTGGGGGTTTATTAAAGATAATGGACAGTAGACATTAGGAATTTGCCGAATGATAAACATGCGAACAAATGGTAATTTTCATCGAATAAAGTTACTGAAAATTCTCAATACATTGGTTCAAGTATGTAAAATATTTTGGTAATTTTTCGCCCGTATATATAAACCTCAATTTAACACGAAAATAAATGTGATCAATTTTCTAAAACTAGAAAAGTTTTTGAAAACAACTCACTTACAATATTGTTTTTTTCTCTGCATATTTTAATATGTTTTAGTTACTTGTGAGTACAAATACCGACGTCATCCGGTAGAACACAAGACACCACTATTTTGTACATTTAACAAAAAACTAAATTATTTAATGACAATTTTGACCAGATTTATGAAAAATGTTACAGCCTTTATTACATCACATACAAAAACTACACTAACTCAGAATTATTTTCAATGCAAGTATACAATGTTCAGACAAACATTATACCTGCTCAGAGATCCTATATTGAATGTTTCTTACCTGTGGCTTGTTGAATAAGGTGTCTCACCCAGGTGTTTCCGGACCCAGGGTAACTCACTAACGCAGTCAAGGGAAAATGTTCTTGAGACAGACTCACTTTATTACACGACCAGCCTCGCACCCTGGTGAGTCGAGCGAACCTGGCCCCTGTGGGAGCCCCGATAGGGTAGTACACATACTCGCCCCCGCCAGGGTCCCAGGTATTACGATTTGATAGCTGAGAATGAGTAATGATGTTGAAAATACCAACATAGACCACAACCAGAAATGTAGCAAGGCACAGTTTCCATCTGCAAGTATATCTTCGTCTGCCCATAAGATCTACAGAGCAACACTGTTGTTAGAATTCTATCAACAGCCTCTCATCGCCTACAGAATGTTCAATGTCTTTTCAGCTTTACCAAAACCATGTCCACTGAGCACAGACCCGCTATATTAACACAGTAACTCATACATATGATAGAGATACATTATACCAGGTAGGTTACTGTGTTTCCCGATCAAACTGCCCACATGTCAGAATACAGCACATAGTACAGGGGATGATTTGATAACCAAGCTCCTTTCTATGCGATGCTGCTGAAGCGATGTTCTAGCTCACGCTTACAGCGGGTTCCCGGTACTCGCTTCCCCACGAATAATCCTCCTTCTCTAGAGCGAAGTCTTCTGAACCAGGTAGCTGGAAATATCCCTGTACTTTGCCGGCATTAACACCTCTAAAAATAAACTGATGTCGACCAGATGTAGCAATAGCGATGTGAAGTCAGATTAAATAGGCGAAGCGGTGTGATCAAATCTGGAAGACTGGGCAGATGAATTTGTTACAGGGTTTATTGAGGCGATGAAAAACGGATTGTAATGATGGTGTGTTGCTGTTGGCCCGGCCTGAGGGCGAGTCGAGCACTGATCTGCCAGACCATGATGGCTTTGGAATTGGTAAAGCACAATGACCAGTAGCTGACATAGCAATCAGTTACCAACCTTAAATAATGTAACATTAATCTTTTCCACCATGGCGTTTTAGAATATATACCGATTGCAAAGAGAACTGAATAAAAAAAACATATAAGCGATCTAGCGGGGATCGTTTTGAATAATTAAATACAAATTTCGATTACGTTTGAGAAATATATGTAAATAAGTGGACTACTTTACAAAGAATAAAATTCTGCTGGTTAAACCGTGAACTAGACTATACAGAAAAACGTATGCAGCGAATAAATAATACTGACGTTATTGAGGCCAGTGTATAATGTTACGTTGTTCTCCACAAATACGTTGTCCCGTGTAATATTATGGTTGAAACAATAACTGACATTAGATACGGATTTTATAAATGAAAAAAAGTATATAAAAACATATATATTTTTTGAATAAATATTTGGGTAAGGCAGGTCCTGTCAAATGTATGAAAGAGAAATGCATGCATACACAAGATACTAACATGCCAGATAAGGCCTCCTTTGTTAGGCAACAAACTAGAAATGTTTATTATTTGGTAGACAGTTTGATTTGTGATTCACTAAATATGGTATACCTTATAACGTGCAAGAAGTGTGTGAAACAATATGTTGGTGAAACCATTCGCCTTAGAGCCAACAATCACTTGAGCTCCATTATATCAAATCTCATATCCCTAATGGCTGAACATTTCTCTCTCCCTGGTCATTCAGTTAAAGATCATTTTGAAATTATGCAGATTGAAAACACACAAATTCTTCCCTCTGAAGAAGAAACCAAACAGAAACGCTAAGAAAGAAAGGCTTATATGATTCAAAGTCTTAAAATTTTGCATCGGCTGTGTTTCAATTGGAAACCATGTAAAATTCTAGAAAATAAATGATTCCATTTGTTTTCCAATATGACCAGCCGAGTACACAATTTGCTAGTCTGCTTTTAGAAGAATATCAAAATCCTGTACCTAAAATCACTACTCCTCTCTCATGCCTTTTTGAGAAACAAAAGTCTAAAGGGCCTGCTGGCAAAGGCGAAACTTCCCTCTGTATCAGACAGGTTTGTTAATCTCTATTTTTCTGAAATACCAATTTGCAGGCTGATTTATCCCTTATCTATACCCAATATCTTGTTGGCTTCGTATTAAACAATACTTAATACACCTTATTAATGGTAATTACCTTCTTTTGAAATGTCTGTAGGTTACCGATTGCACATCTCCAAATTAAGGTTTATTAAGAAACTTGTCTCTGGGAGTTCTCTAGAACATAAGATGATCCATCGATTTTAATTAATTTACATCCCTGTGTCAGTGTGATTGCTTTTTTAATTATATAGACGCAATAGTTTCATGACAAAGTAACTTGAGGTTTGAGAACCCCGGACACAGGACATTCCCACCGGAGATCCACTAAGTAACAACGGTTAAACTCACTAACAATCCAGGGATAAGATATAGTCTAAGTTTTATTACTTAAAAAAATAAATACAAGAAATACTGAAACACAAACGTACATTCAGATGATACTTTTTTATGAATATTTAACGGAACTTGAATACGCCTATGTGTCCTATGATAGATACCGTCAGCAAAACCCTATATCCTAACGTACCCATGGTCTTCTTTTGGGTATACAAGACAGCAACTGTAGTATAGAACTTAAATTAATCATTTGCCCCGTAACCTCAGTGCAGTATAATCAATGACAATGAAATATGAATATACATCCAATTGCCAGCAGCAGCAGGGGGGGTGAACAGAATTCCTCTATGTGGTCGAGAATGCGGGCGGGGCGGCCGTGGGGCTCCCAGCGGT